>JANHAO010002039.1:0-30486 GCA_026873985.1 Saraca asoca | reverse complement strand
ATTAAAGGTTAGTCTTGCTTCCTTTTACTTTGTATTTGATGTATGTGATACATTGGAGCCTCAAACCAACGGATCTTGGGAGATGTGTTTCAGCCAAGTGCTTCTTCTCCACTGAAAATTTTTTGAAATTTTCTCCCTCTTGGCTGAAGCAAATCTAACAGAAATAGCGAGTTTAATATGGTTCAGCTAAATCCGATTAGTACCAGACCCTACGTCCATGGCGGAGATTTTATTAATGTGCTAAGAAATGATTTTAGTAGAGTTTCTGCTTACAAAGTTTGGCCTTCTCCCCTATAATGTAATCCTATTTATAGAGGAAGGAGGAGTTACATGCATTAATTATAAGCTACAGTTATGTTACATCAAGATATAAATGGAAAATATAGTAAAAGGCTACAAACTAGTCATTACTGAATGTAGGTTGTGGGGTAGCCCCCTAGGTTAGCTGTAGACCTGTATCTGTCTGCATCTGTTGTTTGGTGCTGCTGTGCCAAGCGAGGTGCTGGGCATCCCGAGTAGGAATTCCTGGCTCGGGGTCGTCATGGGTACTGTTGTAGCGAGCTTGGTGCTACTATAGTAAGGTAGTAGGTGCGAGCAGGGGTGATCGGTTGCTTAGCGAGCTAGGTCACACCCTCACAAAGTGAGGGTCGCTTCGAGGGATGGTGCCGAGACTACTTTGCTATGCCACTTTCTGATGGGCGAAGTGAAGCTTGCTGAGTACCTTTGGCATGCCCGGGGCTATGAGCTCTTGAGGCCATTTTTGCATATAACAGATGAGGAGAAATGCCCTAACCCTAAACCTGAGTTGACCTGATGCACTACTACTCCTCATTGAGGTCTTTGATTTTCAAGGCTAAGGTATTAAAATGAACAAGATATTCCTTCATAGTCTTTCACTATCCCTATTGGAAGTTAACCAAATCAACCAACTTTTTCATAGGCGCTCAATTGATTGCAAAGTGAGTAGAAAACACTTCAGCCAATTATCGAAAACTATCCATTAACCGGTAGGACAATGCTATGAACCACTGCAATCCAACTTTCTTCGAGGTCGTGAAAAAAGCATGACACATAATAGCATTTAGGGCTCCGGATAACATCATGGATGCTCAGAATGCTTCCAAGTGCTCTTACAGGTCTGTTGTTCCATTGTAAAACTCAATGTGGGTTAATGATTTGAAATGGTTATGCAGTGGAATGATCATATAGCTAGGGTGAATGGGGTGGTTATCTTCATGGCAAGAAGAAGGTTGTCAAAAACTTTATGTTTGGCTCTAGGTAAGATCAATGGTTAGGTTTAGCAAGTCATACAATTTATAAGTGTGATTGGTGGAGATTGGTTGATGACGATTGTGATCATTTAGAGTCAGAGGAATTGGATTAACAATCTATGGGTTAGGCATTTGGGGGTTTTGGACTTAAATGTTCTACATTTGGGGATGTTGATGATTCTATATCTGGGTGGTTATCAAGTTCATCATGTTATAGAGGACTAGATTTGAGGTTTGTTCAAACTGAATTGGGTTTTGGTGTGATTGAAGGAGTTGTCATCCTTGGGATAGATTGTGCAGTAAAACAAATCAAGGGTGAGAGAAGAAAATGATCGGAGCTTGATTGGGAGTAAGAGGTTGGGGAGGTGGTGGAGGGAGAATTGATTGAACTTGTGCATGGTAGAGAATTGCACTCTTTGTGTTTCTTACATGGTATTTGTACACTATTTGAGGGAGAATTGGTTGAACTTGTGTGTAAATAATATTATTATATTGAAATTACACTTTGAGCCAGGGAGAAGGATTGCACTCATTGTGTTTCTTACATGGTATTTGTACACTATTTCAGCCCAAATTTGATTGGTGTTTTCTATTGCCATCACTTATCATTTTGGTGTTCTTGTGATATGAATCGAGATTGGCTATTTGAAGTCATTTTCTCGACACATTTTGATTCAACTTGTGAGAATGATATTATCCTGATCGATCAATAATTCAGCATAAACATTTGGCAGCCTTAGCCTTAGAAAACCTTTATTCAAAATGTCACAAATCACTTTGGATATTGAATTCTAAGAATAATGATTAGCTTCCAATATCTTAATATGATATCCAGACTGTTTGGATGTGATGCTCAATTAATGGTGGCAATGCTGGTCCCTGATAATTAGGAACTCTCTTTAACTAATTGAGGATGAAGTAACTGAGCCATTGTCAATGCTACGACCACAGCCACTACAAACCCTAACCCACACAACTGCTGAAGAGAACCGGATCCGGATTGGTTGCAGTTGTTAGGACAACTACAGTCGGTGCAGTCTAATCTGGGTCGTTGGATCTACGATCCAACGGTCCATATCGTAGCTTGCAAAAAAAAAATTTATTATTATTTTATTCTTAAAAATAATTAAAAAATTTGTAAACTGTGATCTGGACCGTCGGATCGCAGATCCAACGACCCAGATTGAATTGCACCGGTTGCAGTTGCTAGGGCAACTGCAGCAAATCCGCATTGGAAGAGAACCACCTCCTTTCATCTTCTGATGACTTAATTAAATTGCCCTACAAGAAAAATCCAATTCTATAATAATAAGGCCATCAATGTACAGTACCAACTGCCAAGCAATCATTCCCAAGTACGAATACTCAAAATCGTTGCACCTTTGGATAAAACAAACCTCGAAAATAAAAAATATTTTTGTGTAAATATAATCTTATTTATTTATATTTATAATTATAAAATATTAATATAATAAAAATATTTTATTAATTTAATATTATAGATTAAAAATACAATGAAAGTATCATTTTGTTTTCCTCTACTGTCACACATTATAAAACAAATCTTCAAAAAAAGAAAATATTTTGTTTTACTCCACTACCATGATCTTATAAAAATCATTTATTCATATATATATATATATATAAATAAAATTTTTACAAAAAGTACATTTCAATAAATAATCGGAGCATAAGTCACAAAATTGAATGAAAAATGTTTCTAAGTATATTCTAGGTCTCATTCTCTCACATAACATGATAAAATTTATTTATAATTACTGAGTCAGCTAGTTATATATCTTAAATCCTAAATTTTGTGGGATTGATTTTAAATAAGATATATCATATATATGAAATATGCAAAATATGGATAAATGAATATAAATAATGTAAAATAATTCTCACATGTTAGTCTATTTTCTTATGAAGTTATGAATAAAAGTAATCAATAATAGAGTATATAAATACAGCGTAAATGGGAAGATTGGTATTCACCTCGCTGAAAATGAACGTCAGTAAGGTATTGGATCAAAGTGGGTGGTGAAATGATTTCTGTGGTGTGAACGCATGGCTTCGAATTTCATTTTCAGAAAACAGCCTTTGGTAGTGTAGAATATGAATAAGAAGATTGCATGTTCCCCACCTTACAGATACTAATAATCCCAACGCCTTTAAACTTTGGGACAGAGGAAGGGCAGCTGGGAACTCTCACCACTGTAAGCTTTGGTCCTAGCCTTCCATCCTCTATTTCTTTCCAAACCAAATATTAAAAATATTCATCACTGTGATTGGTTTAGAAATATGCAGACATAGCTTCAGGTTTATAAAAAAATCAATTATATTTGTACTCATTGTTTAATTTTTATAAAATTTATAATATAAAATCAACAAAATAACTATCCGTAATAATCTAATTATTGGATAAACAAAATTCACATTTTAAATAGGTTATTGGACTATGCAATGTTTATTAATAATACTATATTAAGTGACAGAATTATTTTATTGTGAGAGTGAGAAAATTAATTAATTCTTAATTATTAATCTGGCACGATTGACTAAAATTAAAATATCAATGAAAATCACATCACCATATGATGGAGGAGTAATGAAACAGAATGGAAGTATCAGTAGAGTGAGACATCAACCAGGAAAGAAAAAGACGTTTGATTTAGAGCAGCTGGGTTTGAGGGAGGACAGAAGATGTTTATTAACGAGAACCACAAATATTAGTAGAGTGAGACATCAACCAGGAAAGAAAAGGAAAGAATTTGATGACGTTATTTGAAGGAAAAATGGAATTCTAAAATCATTTTCTTAATTTTCTTGTGTTTGGAGTAAATAAAAAAGTTAGTTAACAAAAAATAAATTTTGATAAAAAAAATTGATAATATATTTGAAAAAAAAAATGTCAATTCTTTTAAATAAAAAAAAATCACTTTCTCAAATTACCTCATATTACATAATCTGATTATCCTTCTGTTTACTTCCCTTACTACTCTCTTTAATCTTCTTTGTTTCACTCTCCTTCGTTTTCTCCGCTGTCTCATCCTTTTCTTTCTCTCCTCTATATCCTTCTATTATTCCTTTTCTGTCTCATTCTTTATCTCTCTTATCTCTCATCTTCCTTCTCTCCTTCCATTCTTATATTATTTGATATTCAATAATTATTTTTTAAATTATATTGAAAAAGTATTAGGTCAATTAAGAGAACTGACAAATATAATTAATAATTTTAATTAAAGTCAATTGAATATGTATTAATTTTACAAAAAATCATAAAGATGAACAATTAAGATTTGAATATTCTTATTTAGATATTTTTAATATAAAATATGTTTAACTTTATTTTTACTAGTAAAGATTTATTGATTCCTATTATACAATAATTGTAATAATAAAATAACTATGGTGTATTTTAATTTTAAATATCAAATTTGTATGTATAACGATATTTTTAATAAAAGAAAATAATTTATTTTTATGCACAAAACAAAATATCTTCTCTTTTGTTATTCAAATAACAAAAAATCAATTTATTTTTTGGAAATGTATTTTCTTATAAATGTACTTTTCTAAAATTTTATTTTCTCTTGAAACAAATAAATCCTTTGTATTATTTTTCTTTTCTATTGAGTCATGTTTTTGTTTTGTTGAGAAGAGATAAACATACTTAGAAACTTTTTCTATGTTCAATAAAAGTCACAAAAATTATTGTGTATAATTTTTTTTTAAACAAGACAAGAAAAAGAACAGGAAAAGAAATTGTAGGTCACATGCCATTGCTAATAGAATATGTAAACAGGCATCATTAAATCCATGCACCTGTCATATTGTAATTCTTATTGTCTCTAATTCATTGGGAATGTCTCTTCTAACTCCACCTTTAAGCTACCCTTTCCATCAAATATTGGGGACTACATATTAATCTATTTATTTTATATCAACAAGATTACAAGCAATTTCAATTTTTATTTTCATTTAAATTAATAATTATGTGAAGTTGACAGATATTAGTTGTGCAATAATTCTCACATGGAGAATCTCTATATTTGACTTAGAATTGAAGGATTATGATTCGATTGGCAAGACATTTTAAGACTACTATTCCCATCTTCTTGTGTTAATATATGATGATATTTTAGGATAAAGAATATCATAATTTTTTTTTTCTAATTATGAATGCTGCGTATTTATTATTGTTCAGCCTGCTAGCAATATTAAAGGTCGAATCGAAAGTAGGTGAAGAGACAGCTCATATAGTTGGAAAATTGGTGGGTTATATGGTAAGAAACGCAATGGAAAAGTTTTCTCTAGTGGGAGAAAATGTTGAGCTTCCCAGCTTTTGTCTGTCATTTCGTTGTTGTTTTGTTTCTTTTCCACTATGACTCATTTATTTTCCTCCAAGTTGAGTTTTAAGGTATTTTCCTTCTTTTTCTTGGGAAAAAAATTATTTTTCCCTATCTGCTTCCTGGTTGTGGCAGGGTGTACAATAAACAGTACAAGCCACTGATAAGAAGAGAGAACAAGTTCAAGAAGCAAACAGTCCGGACTTATTTTCAGGGAAATCAGAATAAATTAATTAAAAAAGATTGCACGATGAATTAAATAATAAGGTGTTGTAGCCTCTAAGCAATTTGCTGACTACCTTGCTTGCTTCTGAATCTTATGTCTCGTTCCTCCAACAAGTATTTGTTTTCAATCTACCTGCTTCGGATCCTTATATTACTTGGCATTTATTATTATGGTTGACCCAAAAATTAACATGTTTTAGCAAAAGAAAGAAAAATTAATGATAAAAAGCATCTTTTTACAATTTGCACATTAAATATATCCATTTTTTTTAACAATTATATTGCTGATTTCTTCTGCAATTTTTTTCCCTTTTTGAGAACTATTCTATTTTAGTTCAACTTTTATGATACAATATAAAGTGTACTGAAGAGAATAAAGTGGTTTATATCATAATCTTTCATTTTTATTATTATTATTATTATCAGACTTTGTAAATACATATATAAAGTACTAATTATTTTTTTGTTAATAGTAATCATTTACATACATTGTCCTCTCTGAAACGCAGGTTCATTTAATACATATATTAAATTAATGAAACTTTAAAAATAGTAAAAAAAAAAAAATACAGAAAGTAGATGAGTTGCACTGGAGAAAGTTGGAGATTGGCTTAGCTCGTATTAAATAAGCACGTTGGCTTGCTTACTTTAAAAGGCATTTTAGTTAATGCTCTTTGAATAAGCTATCTGGCAGATCTTGGATGCACTAAAATGGAAATGGCATATTATCTATCAATTCCATTAATGATCTACTTATGATTAATTAATATGGTCTCCTCTATGAATAGCATTACTATAATCATCCATCGGGACCATCTCTTCTATTTTTTGTTTTTTTTTTAATGTGAAAATACATAAATATAAAATTTTTTATTTTACTATATATAAAAATTATGCATTTATCTTTACGTCATATGATATAAAAATTAAAAAAAAAATAGAAAGAACGGAAATTCTATAATTAGTGTTGATGGTCCCTCTGCACTTGGGATAGTACTTTTTGGTTGTTATCACATGCACTGACAAAAAGCCACTCAATTCTTGCTCTCAATTGTTTCACCTTTTTTTTCTCTTTAATTTCTGTGATTACTATTTTAACAAAGACAAAGTGAAAGTGGAAATACCAAAGTGAAAAGAATATGAATACGGAAGCCTTTAATTGAAATTTTGGAGTTTGGGAGACTGTAATTTTTAAGTTCTTAACGAACTTCAGCTTCACAATCATAATGGAATTCCTATGGAAAACTATAGGTTTGTGTTGTTGGCTCAGCATAAAACGAACAATGCGATTCTTGGAGAAGGAGGATTGCATTAAAATGGAAAAAGCTTGCACAATGAGTGAGATTCTTTTGACTGTTTATTTATTCCATGGATAGTATTATTGTGTCAAAATTATCAAGAAAAAGTCACTTAGAAGAACTAATTTTATATGATTCCAAGTTTAAATTAACTTGATGTGTTGGTAGGATATCATTTTAAAAATTAATATTTTTTACAAATAATGAAAATATTTTCATAATGTTTTTAGGAATTAAGTATGGTTGATTAGTAATCGAAGGGTGTTCTTCTGGAACCAAAGATTTGCAGGCAATGGTAACTTGGATAGAACTAGTTGCGGCATTCGTAGAATGAAAGAGAGAGACTAAGAGGTTAATGCATTATGAAAGCAGGTTGTCACGCCTCACTTTCACATTATAATGCCAAAGACAAAGTGCATACACACAGATAGACAGACAATCTCCTCTCTCTCTCTCTCTCTCTCTCATTCTCTAATGCATCAAACTCAGAAAGCAGGCTTATATTGGAATGTTTAAGATCAATTTATCCTAGATTTCCATCTTAGAGCAGAATATTCAGAATTTTTCTTTAAACAAAATTTAAATTAAAAAAAAAAAAAAACTAGAAAGAGAAAGCAGATAAAAGACGAGAGAAAGTACAAACAAAAACATTCCAATCACAAGTGAGGGTGAGTACAAACACTCTCCATGGACCATGATCGTCAAGGTGTTTTTTTTTTTTTTTTAATATCATTTCAGTTGAAGCTTGGTTTTTTCTTGTTATTTTCATATGACCTTGGTACTCAAAACAACTGGTTTACTTTACTTGGACGAGGCTGTCTGTAAGCTAGAAACCTCGTCGTTTTCCTCCCTCTGCTGCTACTCTGGTCTTTTGTTTCTGTCTTTCACTCTATCCGAGAAAATATATTAAACCACCACCTTTTTCTTTTCTTTGCAGAATCAGGCATTTCTGATTCTGGGTCTCCTTCCTTTCAAGTTTCCCGCTCTGTAAATTGCATTAACACACACACACTCTCTGACTCGTGTCTTCGCAGGTCGGTTAGTATCTTTTGTATCAGTATTATTGCTTTGCTTCCCGCTTTCCAGTTTTTTTTTTTTTTTTCACTTTTTTTTTCAATGGCATAACTCTTGCCTCCTTGTCTTTATGCAGCACTATTAGGTTAAAATTGCATAGTTTTTCTCGTTTTCTGGGAAAGTTGAACACCAATGAATACCAGAGCTCGCACCACTCTTCAGGCAAGGAAAGCTTCACTAAATGAAGATAAAGTAATTTCATCTTCTTTTTCTTCTTCTTATCATAGATATTTTAAAGTTTTGCTATTTTTTTTCCCTTTCCAGATTGAAGATCTTAAGAGACAATTACGTTATAATTCCTCCACAAAATGAGCTTTGTAGCACGAAAGCACCCAGAAAATTTGACGAGTTCTCTGGTTACTTGAAAAAGAGAAAAGCTTTGGTTCCAAAGAATAAATTAAGAACTACTTTAATCATAAGAATGGAACTTTTTCTTTCTCTTTTGGAATTATTCTTGTTGATTGTGCATTCCCCAACTGAACTTAGAAAAAGATGTGAGCTTTTGATCCAGACTTGAATATTGGGCTCTTTCATTCTTCCTAAGAAACGAATAGTTCATTACTCTTAGCTCCTTTTGCTGTATAACAGACCAAAATGAGTTTATATCACAGATTCGTTGAATTTACAAAGCAGGGCAAGATGGATACTCGAGGCAGCAGAGCAATGGCTACCCAGAAAACTGTGAAAAATGGACGCAGATCGAATAGAGAGAGGAAAATGGCCTTGATACAAGATGTATTTAAGTCTTCCTTTTATTTGATTTCATTCAATATTTCAATTATATTTAATTTTTTGAGGTAATTCATCAGTTTTTAAATGCAGGTAGATAAGTTGAAGAGGAAGCTCAGACATGAAGAGAATGTCCATAGAGCATTAGAAAGAGCATTTACTAGGCCTTTAGGAGCTCTACCTCGTCTTCCTCCTTATCTCCCTCCATATGTTAGTCTCTGTCTTTTTTCTCTATCTGCATTTGTGGGACACAAAATTTAGACAATGTTGTTGGTTTAGTTAAATAGGTTGAATTGTCATAGGAAATGAATTTAAGAAAACTCAGAAGAAGTCGATGCTCAATTCATAGTATTTAACCCCTGAAAAGAAATTTTGATTTGATTTCTTAACTTGTTGCTACATAAAAAGTAATAAAGACCCTTTTTTTCAGACATTGGAGCTTCTTGCTGAAGTAGCAGTATTGGAGGAGGAGGTGGTTCGACTTGAAGAGCAGGTTGTGAATTTCAGGCAAGGTCTATATCAGGAAGCTGTCTACATTTCCTCCAAGAGGAATGCAGAAATTTTGAATGACCCAAATGACCAAAATACCATCAGGAGCTCCAAACACCAACGATCAAAATCTTTGTCCCAAAGTGAGTTCAATTTCTCGCCATCTAAGGCCAGAGCTCAGCCTTTGCTCGGCAGAAGTGCTTCCAGCAGAAAGCTATTGTTCTCTTCTGACATTGTCAGTGATCAAACTGGGAAGCCAGGGAATGGGAAGCAATTGTATTTGCATAGAAGACAAGATTCAATCCCATCTATCCCGGAAGAAGGACAAGGTAAAGAGAATCGATTATTTGGTAATTCTGTGAAGGACAAGCAGTCTCCAGAAAAGAAATCTCCCAAAGTCATAACTTCGGTGACGAAAACACCAATTAAGCAAGAATCATCAGAGAAGTGTATGGATCACTTGAAATTACAGGTAAATTATTAGAAAAATGCGAGTTGCATTTATGCACAAATTGTATTTAGTGTATGCATGATGGCAGAAAATGATGGGGCCAATTTGAATCAAAAGGTGACGTGTGTAGTTAAGTGAATCGTGATAGTCTGTGAGACAAAACAAGTATATCTAATATTACTTTGATTAACCATTTCAATTATTAGTATGTGAAATAATTGTGTTCATTTTAACAATAGTTTATGCTTGTGCAGATGGAATGGAGATTAGCAGAGCAGGAAAGAGCACAGGAGAGTTGTTCAAGTTCATCAGATGATAGGGCATCAGAAGTCGATAGCAATCCTAATAGAGTATCAGAGGATATTGTGAAGTGCTTGTGTAACATATTTCTAAGAATTGGCACATCCAAGGACAAAATAGGGGAGTCAAAAACGATTCATTCGCGTTCTACGTCAGCATTGAATCAAGGCAACAAGGAAAAGGAGTTATATGATCCTTATGGTGTCTGTTCAGAAACTGAACAGAGAAATGTCGGTCCATATAAGAATTTATGTGAAGTTAAAGCCTCAACCGTTGATCTCAACCGAACAACAAATGCTGTGTTTCTGATACACAGACTAAAGTACGTTATATTAGGTTTTTTAACTTTTGCATTATAATTTGAAAGTGTAAGTGTCTTTATCTAACTTGACGAGCTAACTCAGGTTCCTACTTGGGAAGCTTGCCTCTGTTAACTTGAAGGGTCTCACCCATCAGGAGAAACTTGCATTCTGGATAAACACGTACAATTCCTGCATGTTGAACGTAAGCTGCTCTCTTCTTTCACTAATTAGTACATTACATCCTATTTTGGTTTAACACTAGAGAGATAAGTCTTTCAGGTGAAGGTTTTATACTTTTAATTGATCTCATTTTAGTTTCACAGCATGTTGAAGGTCCTTGTAAAGATTTTAGTATGAACTTTGCAGGCATATTTAGATCATGGAATACCTGAGAGTCCGGAAATGGTTGTGGCGCTAATGCAGAAGGTACAATCTGGCCATTATTCTATCACATTTATCTGTAAAATAAATTCAAGAGCAGCAGAGGCATTGCTGGTCCTTCTCACTTGAGCACTGAGTGCTTATTCTGATGGGAGAAGACTGGTTGCTGCTCAGCTCTCTAAGCTCTGATAATTTTTGCTTGAGTATACTAATTTTGACATGGACCCTTCCAGTGGATTTTGATCCCCTCCTTTGAGTGTAAATTTTGGAGAGAGAAAGACAAGGAAATTTATTGGTGAATCCCTCCACACTGGGGCAGAGTCAGAGTGAAATTATTGGGGGATCCAAAGTATAAATAATTAACAAGGATAGAATTTTTCTTGTGGGGGACCAAGCATATGTATTCTAACTGAAAATGAAAATTTTACAATCTCTGTACTTCAGAACAGATTGGAGTCATTGCACTAGTAATGCATTGGTCTGATATAAGTACGCAAGACATAAGTGCTCGAGTACCTCGAGCACACTCTCAAGGCTAGAATCCGATGTAAATGTGGCAGAGGCTTGATTCAGAATGTCCTTGTAAAATTGACTCAGTAACTGAGCTGTAATTTTGGATAGGTTTCCTTTCATTTTTAATTACACGCCTGTCTATTTCCAACAACCAATATTTATTATGTAGTTTACCATCAAGATTACTTTCTGGATAACTATTCAGGTTCACTAATGTTTTGGCAATGTTTGTATCAGGCAACAATAGTAGTGGGGGGCCACTTTCTCAATGCAATTACTATAGAACACTTCATCCTGAGACTACCCTATCACCTGAAATTTGTAAGTGCAATTCTCCAGTGCTTTGATGCAGAAGAAAGTTGAATTTTCCTTTTAAGTCCTTGCCATGCTTTATTTAACTACAAATCTACAATTTATTGTTTTTAATTTGCATTATGGATCCCTCCAACAGACATGTCCAAAAGCTGCTAAAAACGATGAGATGAAAGCACGCAGCGTATTTGGATTAGAATGGTCTGAGCCCTTAGTTACATTTGCACTATCCTGTGGAAGCTGGTCTTCACCCGCAGTATGCTTTCTTCCTATTTTAGTTGATAGTGTTAGGGGCATTCAGTAACTGTTTCTTTGCTGAATTCTTAGCATATGATCACCTGATATAGCCATTCATCATCAAACCATCAATTTCATTTCTTCTGCTTCAATTTTACTTGTACAGGTTGGAATACACAATTTTGGCACAATTGTAAGTTAGTTCACAGGTTTTACTAGACTCGTAGAAATTGAAATATGTAGGCAATCCCACTTTACTGATTGAAACTTGGAAGATAATGCATAAAGTAATTTTGCAAATCTAAACCGGCATTAAGGTCAATAACTGCATAAAGTAATTATACGCTGGATTTCTTTTTTTGACAAGCACATATGTATATGAATTCATATATCTATAATTGGTTGAAGTGATGGGAGGATTTTATCCTATGAAGGTGAGAGTGTACACAGCATCTCAAGTTGATGATGAATTAGCAGCAGCAAAGAGAGATTATCTGCAGGCAACAGTTGGCATTACAAGAACAAACAAGCTAATAATCCCTAAGTTAATGGATTGGTATTTACTTGACTTTGCAAAGGACTTGGAATCTTTATTGGACTGGATCTGCCTCCAACTACCTGATGAATTGAGGAATGAAGCAGTTAAATGCCTTGAAAGAAAGGAAAGTGAGCCCCTCTCACAGCTCGTACAAATAATTCCATATGATTTCACTTTCAGGTTGCTTTTACACCAGTGAGAGCTGTTGTTCTTCACTCAATCCATCAGTCTGCACAGGTTTCTGAACTTTGATGTGGTGGGTTTTCTATACTGGAGTTTATACAGGAAGTACATAAACCAAAGGAAAATGCTTACTTTTGCACATAATCCACTCACATTATCTCACACATAGATACATAGCACAGTCAAATTGGTTTGATTGAGATAAATCAGGTAGAATTAATTTGACTTGGATTGTGTTATGTGTGCAAGTGTAGCGCTGCTCAAATCAGATTATGTGATGCTTTTTCTTTAGTTATGTTTTTAGGAAAAGATACATAGCAAAGGTTTTTTTTAGACATTCATTTGGCTGCATAGTTTTGGATTTTAATAATCTCAGATATTGCTTAATGTTGGCAAGTTGGGAAACCCAATCTGGGACATAGGCAAAACTTGACTTCCTTGCGTTACCCCTTTGTATTAAATGGCAAATCCTTTGTTGGATACTGTAAGTAATCTAATGTTGAGTGTTTGCGTTGGAATAAAGCTGTCTCAAGGCCACTTTCCATGTTATTTGGATCAATGTTTCACACAGATTATGGAGAGATTATTGGCACCTAAATGTGGTGGGCAACGGCAGGGCTTCTGCTAAATGCATCTGATATGGACAACAGGAAACAACGTAGAATTAGATGTTGCGACATCTATTACACACCATAGAGTAGTATTAACCATGAACTCGCCATTGATTTATAGCCGTCTAATTCCCCATGAAGAGGGGAATTGGGGCGAGATATTTAATTTTCTTTCAAAACCGTATTACTCAACTCGAGATTGCCAACTATATGGTTCATGGGCTCTAAGAAACAGTGATGTCACTCTTATATCTCAAGTCTCGTACAATCATCTTCATGACTCCAACGACTCATAATGGCTTGAAGTTGATGCTGTGTGGGAGTTTGGACGTGAAAGTCTCATCATCTTTGTTGCTTTATCACCATTGTCGTTCACAAATCAGGAAACAGAGGAGAATTGGATTATATGGATCTCTCTCAGTAGTAAAAAGACAAGCTACTTAATAAAATTAGGTAGAATTCAATCACAGATGATAGATACCATTAGATCAGGAAATTCTGATCAATTATTTCAACCACCATTACGCATTATTTCGAAGAAGAATTGTGTTCTCTGTAATACCGTGCTACTCTCTTAACAACGGATCAGTCAAAGAATTACAAAATTTACAGAGAACATAGAATACATAATTTACGGAAAAGAAATAAGGAATGAATGTTTAAGGTGAGGAAAAAAAGTCACAAACAAAAATGGCAGAGCTGTGCTCCAGATTTGGTGGGGGAGAAAAGAATTAAAGAATGGCAAAGCTGAGGAAAACAATCAGAAACAAAAATGGCAGAGTACTATACTCCAGATTTGATGCAGACAAGAATTAAAAAATGGCAACGCTAAGGAATACCATCACAAGCAAAAATGGCAGAACCCTAATACTCCAGATTTGGTGCAGAAAATTCTTTCTTCCCCTTTAGGTTGCATAATTTATCTACGAAAGCAAAACTAGTGGCGGCCAGTATGACGAGCATATTTAAATTTAGTAATCTTGGAGTCTCAACCAAATGGAGAAGGAACAGGCCCTGTGAGTGCATCTGACCTTTTGATGTTTCCCATGCCACAGATGATGCATCCAGGTGCTGTTACAGCTGAAAATTTGGCACCACAGAGATCACAGACATCATATCCAATGGTCGACAGACGGCTTAATGTGGCGCCGCAGAATTGTGAGGGATCCTCCATTGGATCAATGGACTTGTTCGTCAAACCCCTCCGAACACACAAGTCAATCAGGATCCTAAATTCCTCCTGCTTGCTCGGAGGTGCTTTAGATAGTAGTAGTTCCAACATTTTCTTGGCATATGCATAATTTTGCACCTCCATGTTTCGTTTAATTGCGGTTCGAATGCAATTTATACGATGCTTGGCCAGAAGAGGCAATGAACCCAGATGGCGTGAAAGCCTTCCCATCTCATCTTTTGCACTGATTGCACTTGGACCATGGACTCTTTGCAAACGTCCAATTTCCTGTAGTCATGAAGATACTTGTCATGTAATAAAGGAAATAAAAAAAATTTCCAACGACGGAGAAATTGAAGCATACCCGAAGAAGATTAACCGCTATCTTGTATTGGGCGCAGATTGTTGCTTGAGCTTTTATATCACTTCCACAAGAATGTTCCTTAGCTAAAGCGAGAAAAGCCTCATCAAAGCAAAACAAAGCATCTGAAAGATGATTTAGCTCAAGGTGAGCAAGTCCAGTCTTGAAACATAATGGAGCAGCAGCACCTCGGGGAACCTATCAACAGAATAGCCATGAGATTAGAACAGATGAGAAAAATATTACATTCTGAGCAGGTCCAGAACTATTCTACTATCAGAAGGAATTATATTTGTGTTTATGATAACTAGCTCATCTATTTCTTGCACTCCTTCCCAAATTCTTCCCCAACTGTGTCAAAACTGTGGAATAGAACCTCAAAACATAAGATAGCACACAAAATAGCTGCTAGGACATAGTTTTATGTTGCCATGCTCATTGCACGAGTATATAGATGCCGCCCACGCATTATATTTTATATTCACCTGTCCAGGACGCAAAGAAGATGGTAGAGAATCTGCACGCTGTGGAGGTTTCCCTGAGTTAGCGGCATCTGGTACTCCAAGTACACTAAGATCAAGAGGTTGGGTTGAAATTGGTGACTGAGCAGGCTGCAACTGCAACCGTTGCATGATTGCTGCCTGACCTGAGTATTGTGGTGGGACACCACCACCACCATCAGAAAATCCTATGGAGTCATTCGAAACAACAGGTTGTTGAACGGCTTGGAGGGGAGCACGATGTTGTGGACCAGTATCAACTCCAGAAGCACCAACCTGATTAGGAGCTGCTTTGTTGGGTTCAAAACCTGGTGTAAATTTGGAGAGATAAGACCCCGCAGGAGGAAGTGATGCAGCAACCTGGAGTGATGAAACCGTATTTTGAAAAAAGTCTTCTGGAATAGGTCCTGCTTTGACTCCCCCACCTGCAACCATAGGAGTTGGCTGTGAAATTAACACTGGTTTTGTCAAGGCATCGGTACCAAACAGATCACCAGCCGTTGAGACAGTAGGAGAAGCCATTCCGGTAGTTGCTGATGGCTGGGACAAAATCTGGCCAAGGTCCTGGCTTCCACTGAATGATTTGGTCCGCATGGGTGGACCTAACCCTTCACCAAGTTTGAATTGCTTTGTGGCTTCCTTGATCTTGTTCACATCCACAGTAGAAGAGGCTATTGGTTTGTCTCGTATTCTAATATGTAACTTTTTGGCTTTTGATACTCCTTCCTCATCACTACTGCTACCATCAGCAGCAACTCCATACATCGACTTCTTAAATTCTTCTCCTGCTTTAGTCTGTTCATCAACACAGGAACTGGCTAGCTGTTTGTTAAGGCTTCTCGGACCCATCAGTGAATTACCATCAAGAGCCTCCATTGGCTGATTAGATTTGAATTTAACAGATGAGTCAAAGCCATTAGGGTTGATGTCACCACCTGCGGGCATAAAGGCCTTAACCAAGCTATCTTCCCTCAACTCTACAACGTTCCCTCTTCCTTTAATTGAGCCTAAATAAACACCGATATGATCTGCAATAATGGATGGAATGGTACCATCATCAGTCTTCATGTATGGTGTCACCTCTGCTGCAAGATCCCACTGGGGAATATCCTTTGCAGTAGTAGGGGTTTTAATTTCCCAGTTTCCACCACCCCATTCAGGTCCTTTTGGAACCATACTCTCTGCAGCAAAGTTTGCAAATATGCCTTGTGTCCATCCAGTAGATCGAACTCGTAAAATTCGTTCACAGTATCGCCTTAATTCTGAGTCAAGGTCGTCTTCTTCCAACTTCTGAGCAACACGCCTCATGGCACTGGGATTGAGGTGGCATATAAACAGATCAAGCAGGCTTTCATAGTCTCTTATAACTTCAAAAGTTTCCTTTGCACTGTCAAACTGACCAAACCTGCAAGTACCATTAAACTACAGAAGTGGACAACATGCTTCTAAATAATATTGGTTCATTCGAATAAGTGAATAACTCAGTATTGTCAGTACCTCAGCTCATTAATATGAGCCTTGTTACTCAAGGTTACATAAATAATTCTGTTACAATGGCAGCACATACAGTGAATGATTTTTCCCATTCTTCTTACCTGATACAGGCATAACCTAACTGTCTGAACCGATGGAATAAATGGGATGTAGGAGGGCATCTTGGATAATCTCTGGAACGCAGAAATTCATCTTTCAATGAAGATAAAGCAGTGGAAAAACGAAGAGCTTTCACAGCATAGACTCCCCGCAACACCTGAGGTTAATTTCCAAGGTGTTCAGAAGTTACAGAAAGACTATAACTAACTGTAACAAGACAAAGAATTGTATTTCTTACTTGAGTGAACTGTGGACCTGATTGGGATAATGCCACAGATAAATCTCCACAAACAGGAGAGCCTCTAGCAAGGATGTCAAGGGACCTTGGTGTTATGCGTAAGCTGTCAAACCTACATTCAAAAATAAATTACTGTGTCAGTTATTACCAGGTCTAATATGATTATAAGGACCATGGACCTAAACTTTCTATGAATAGAAATGGGTTTGTCAGATTTCTAAAAGGGTGACATGATTCGTAGGTATAAAAGAAGGAAACCTTGATGTTACTTGGTAAAGTATTTCTGACAGGTCAAGCTTCTGCTCAAAACTTTGTTGCATTGTGGCAAATCCAATGAGAAGAGGTTCGAGAAGACCAACAAGACAACTTTTAATTTCCATCCCCTTCTTCTGTCTTGGGTTTATTTCTGTAGGGCTAGCGAGCAACACTCGATCATTCAAAGCACCAACCAAGACTGCACAAGAAATTCATGCAAGCAGATCACTAGAACAATGGCATAATAAAGTACTAGAACATGCAGAACAAATGGCTAAGATAACTTGACATCCCAATATGTAACATGATAGTTTACCTGCATAGGGCAAACTGATAGACAGGATAGTCCTTGCTTTTCCATCCCAGCCAAGCACACTGATTGCAGTAGCAGTAGAAAATAGAAGGGCAGGCCCAACCCATAACAGGGATCTAAAGTGATCATCAGTTAAGCAAAAAGAGCAATTCTCAATGACATACGAAATTAAATATGCAAGACATGTGGCTTTTAGATTCCAAAATGGAAAGAAATTCGTTGGCAAAAAATAAAAGAAAAAAATTCTAAGGATATCGAAGGAAGTCCCTTGTCAAAATTTGTGGTAGTGCCTGCCAGTATGTCAAGTCCTGCCGAAACAATAAGGACCCTCTGTGTCGTTAAAATTCCTGCCACATAGCCCCTAAGAGCCTCTTGCCAGTGCACCTGTGAAAATGTAAAGCTTCGTTACCAAGCAGAAGCAGAAAATATGACCATTCGATACAACTTCCCGCAAAGGAGTATTATAACTAATGACTTCCACCAAAAAGTAGCAGGTAAATAAAAGCCCTTCAGTTATAACAACCTATAGGACAAGAATAAAAGAAATCGCTAAAAACAGGCTCAAAATTGACATAAGATTGTTGGTGCAGGAGTACGAGTCCCCCATTGACTGGGTGTAAGACATGGATCTCTTTAAATGTGGAGAGTCTCCCTGTTTAACAGCCTGCATTTTGTGTCTGGTTTCTCCTCCATCAAGTAGTATCAGAAACTGATTTGTCCACCCTGGCTGGGTGAGAGACATGGATCTCATATAAATGATTGGAGGCTATCCCTCTTACACCATGACTTAAGGAGTGGGTTGTCCTCCATCATTTATGCATGCGAAAAACACACCTCAGAAATGTCTGAGGTCAAGATGGGACAGGTTTTGACATGCTCACCCCACCCCTAATCAGCTGGATCACAATAGAGGCCCATAGTTGTAGGGCTTCATGAGCGATCTGATTAACTGGATTTTATATATGAGAAATAGGTCCTTCGATTCTGTACCAACAAAGCAGGAAGAAGCCAAGGCTATAGTTTAAGTAATCCCCTCGTACACCCTTCTTTTTTCCTAGAAGCAATTCTCGGGCATTGGTAGATTAAAGTAGAAGTTGCAGTCTTGTGGTCATATATCATATAATTAAAGGTAGAAGCCAAAAAATGCCTGCGGTTTTCAGCTGAAGAAAAGAGCAGAGCATCGGGAACATTTAACACAGATGCACGCTTCAGTGAATATACCAGACAATTAAAAGGTACCTGAAGTACAATCTCATTTCTTTTTAACTTGATTGACTTTTTCCCCTCACTTTTAGTTGATGCATAACGACTATCAGCAGTTGAAGTTGAAAGGCGGTACCCTTGTAACAGCTTGACAAATCCAATCTGGTTCCCATGAGAAGCAAACATCAAAGTTGACTCTACAACCAGAGAAACAATTGTCAAAAAGCATACGACTGGAGAACTAATGTTAAGTATTTAAGTTTATTTTATATTTATTATATTTCTTCAAGCACCTAATGGAGTAGAAAAGATACGATCAACTTCAGTTTCGAACATAAACTGCAACGGGCCCCGTATAGAACCAAAAATAGTTTCCTCAGGTGGGGCTGTTGGATTCTCAAATGCTTCATTATTTCCCTTAGCTTCTTTGGAAGCTCTTCCTGGTAGAGTATATACAGCCAATCCGGTTTGGTCATCATCGAGAATAGCAAACTGATTTTCACTGGGGCCAATGAATGCTGCATCTCGACCTGCAATACAATTACATAAATCGTCAATTGCACATCGCACTTAACCAAGTTCAGGTAAAAAGAAGTATAACATAAACACATCCTGCAGACAGAAATACCTTTTACTGTGGTACTTTTACTGTTTGATATCACTGCATCAGTATTTTCCAAGTAAAGCACCACTTCATTTGTAGGGCCACTGAATTCATAAACTACAAGAAATAGGTGCTGCTTTTTACTGTAAAGCAAGTATTTTGCTTGGTACTCCACATTGCCAGGAATCTATAAAAAATAATAATAATAAGGTTACACGCTAGACTGCAGACACGAGTTTCACTTGCAGTGAACAAATATTTACCTACAACGTAATTAATCATTTTCTCAGAACTTAATTAGAATAACAGGTAAAAAACAAAGACAATATGATACTTTTAATTGAATATTTCTCTCTACATTACCGAATTATAAAGCTTCTTGTAGATGCCATCTGATCCAGAACAGAGATTATAAGCCATCAGGTTCAGCCCATCCACGTAGAAGGCTCTGACAGGAAAATGAAGAACTCGGTTTTCTTTATTAAAAAAATTTAGTTCCAAGTGAAATGGCTGGCAGTGAATAAATGGTATTAGTTGATTGAACGAAAGGTTAGAAACAGAAAACAATAAAAATGCTTTTGTCGCCACAATCTTACCTGGCAAACCGGAATGCCCTTCAAATGATGCTTGGTATCTAGAATAGTGATGAGAGGCATTCGCAATATTGGAGCACTTTTTGCATGATCTTCCATAAAATGCTAGAAGAATCATGTAAAGATACCAATCAGGAAACAAATGATAAGAGAAACGCAGGTCAGAATGTTTCAATAGATCAGAAAGCATGGCACTTTCAAAATCTTCCTTAAGAGACAGAATGAAGGACAAGGTGATTTAACTGAGTAGTAAATTTGGTGACCAGAGTTAACTTCAAGTCATAAAATCCTTTGTGGAAATTCTGTATTATATCGGCACATGATCAAAATAAGGGGGGAAATAGAGATGAAATAAGAAATCAACATACACTGTAAAGAAAAGCCTTCCTTGCAATGTCTGATATGGTAAGTTGGCTACGACTGCAAGTAAGAGGAGATTATCAACTGAGACAAGTCAATCAATAAATGTCACAAATTGTATTCAACGGACCACAACATACTAGTGAAGAATGTCAATGGTCATATGTTCTAAAGGAATCTGAACAGTTTTGAATCTCAAACTGCTGAGGTCAAGGTAATAAAGCTTAATCTCAACAGGAATTTCCCCAGTGAAAGTGTAAGCCTGGTGATTACCAAATAATGGACTATCTTGGAACCTAAATATTGATTCAATCAATCTCAAATAGAAATATGGTTACATATACAAATATTTTAAAATTACTGCATCCTAGCATAAGTATTTTGAGTTTTTGACCTTATCATAACCTCTATAACTCACTTCTGGAAAAAGCCTTTTAAGCGTCTAGCAAAACCCTTCAAGAACCCAGAAGGGGCCCAAGCATAAAGAGAGAAAAAAAAAAGTGTAAAAACCTATTAGATATACCACAAAAGTACTCATGCACAGGCTAACTTAACAATGCTGTACGTATACTTTAATATCATCTAATCATTGAAAGTTTGAAACTAAACCAGTTGCTCTCCTATTAATCAAATGCAGATATAAATATAAAGTGCAATCATGGAAGGAATACAAAACTACCACCCAAAGCCAAAAACTTGAAATAAGAATAGTGAGAGATTTGGAGACAAAACAACATAAGATAATTAACACAATGATTGTAACAACTTTTCATCCTTGTAATTGCGAATTGCAACTCACCCTTTTTGATGATGTTCTTGTAGTTGAGCTTGAAGCTGATGATCAGCTAACACTCCAGACGCACCCAAGGACGCGAGTTTTTCCTTCAAAACAGATGCTGAAAAGCACCTTTATCATTAGCATATCTCATCAGATAGAAAGATAAAAACAGAAAGAATGTAAGCAAATGTGATTTGCATGACATGAACGCGATATATGGAGCAGAAGAAATAAGTTTCATGAGGAATTAAACAAATTAGAGGCAGAAGAGTACAAAACAAAAAGACTATATATGATAATGGATAAGAACAAAATGACTAAAAAAGCCACCCAAATTAGTCATATTAAATATTTCTACAAAATAAAGTGCAGTGGCAGCACTGTGGGCAAAAAAGTGAATTAAATGCCCAAGGGATAAAAAAATAATAGATCAGAAGACTGTGTGGCACATTACAAGCTTTATACTGAACAGGTGGATGGAAATGTAGTGACCATATTAAATGTAAAAATTTAGAGAGAAACGGTTATAATATGAAACCTTGACTCTGGATAAATCATAACAATCACCTGAAGATCCACGTGCACTTTGCAGAACTGCAAAGAGTAGCTTTCTCCCTTCTCTGCTGTACGTGGTCCTATTTTTTGAATGGTCTCCACCCGTCATATTCTGTCGAGATATAAGCAAATTTTAGATATCACATATTCAATGGCAAGTCAGGTATGATTCATGAATAATTAAGGAGAAACGTAACTGCAAACACTAGTGCTGCTAAATTTAATTTTGGATGTAGTTCTAAAGCTTTAATCCTGGGTAAAGGATAAACTGCTTCTCCTCCCCGCTGAGAAAGGATGCGAGGGATATCAATTGATTCAATTGCTGCATGCAACATAAGATGTATTAGGCAGCCAAATTCAAATGAAAAGAATAACCTAAGAACAAGCAGGACGGTTGTCAGTTTTTCCAGTAAGTTTATTTCCTCTCTCTCTATCTCAGGGTTCAGCAAAGCAGGCCAGAGAGAAGGACGTACAAGCAGTATATTCCGAAATACTATTATCAGAACACGAGAGGAGAAAACTAGCAGAGAACCAGCAAGTAATCACCATTTCTTACGAGTAATGGCACAAAGAGTTAGAGATAACTAACCTGCAGGCTGAAAAAAATTGGCCGGCATAGGAAGTCTATTAGGATTGACTATATTAACCCGTGTTTTCCAAACTTGCAGGTTTCCATCTGTAGAGAGAGTAACAAGTAACTGCAACCTTGGGAGCCAAGCAACTGATTTTATTGGTTGTGAACCAACTTGTGTTCTGAAATTTTAATAGAATTAATCTATAGGATCATAACTCAATAATAACCGTAACCAAGATAACAAGCTTAGTGCTAAATATTTCCAGTTGACTGCAAAATGACAAAAAACAAAAATCGAAGCACAAAAAATTTGGGAAATTTTCTAGAATCAATAAGATGATGGCTAGCATAGCTTGGGAACACCATGATGTACTAGGTTGAGTAGGTACCACTTTCACAAGTTCCCATTGAGTTCCTCATGCAGAAAAGAACAGGAATTTTATGTATCTAATTATGTGATGTTCAAACTCAAATGTTTTACCATATTGAATACCACTTCTCCTGTAATCTTATTATTTGCTTCCATGGAAAATGCTTAAAGAGCCGAATTCCTATATACTTCACGTGAATGACATCCACTTTGGAGGACAAAAGTAATTAGTACAAAATTAATCTTTTATAAATTACTAAGAGGAGAAACCTTCACTATAAGTGAATTATGTCACTCACATTCCAATCATACTTGGTCTCTCAGTTGATACATCCCATGCCAAAAGTGTACCCCGCCGATCACCAACAAACAACCATTCCAGAGTTGGATGAAATGCAAATGCACCAGCACCAAAAAGCTTTATGGTGTGTTCAACTAAAATGAGAAGAATAAAAAATATATAACACGAGATGCGATCTAGAAGAAAAATATAAACCATATCAACAGATAAGAATTCATGTGGGCAATCATCTTACTTTGTAGTGTGTAATGAACAGCATAGGTATGAATGTTATATGCTCGGATCAAACCATCTGCATAAGCTACATACTGGGGAGGAAGAAAAAGAGATCAGAGTAGAGAAAGATTGCGTTGAAGTATCAAAGATATGAGGAAGACTGAACAACTGTCATGTCTTCAGGCAAAATATGTGCCCGGTGAACCTCCTTGAAAGTAGACTGTGATAAGAAGTAAATCAAACATATAGTTACCAGGACTGGAAGGCGAGGATGGCAAGCAAGATTGACAATAGGTTTCTTTAAGTCTGTCTTGATTTTTGTCGGTGTTCTACCACCTTCTACAGTTCCAACAACTTCATTCATGCAAAACAAATGTAACAACGGGGATCGTCGCCATGAATGATCAAAACAGTGATAATAAAATATTTCTCTAGACAGATGATAAACAACACCGACCTGTCACACTCATCCGTTTATGGAAACCAAAAAACACAACCGGCTGTAGTGGGGTCAAAGCAAGATGAACTTCTGCATCAGAAGAAATATACTCTGTCTTCTTCTCCGGTGAATGCAACACGCATGTTTGCTCCAAGTCAAAATCACAAGACCGTATTGTACAATCCTACAAATGGGAGAATATAATAAGCATTAGTTCATAAGCACAACAGATTAACTAAGACAAAAACCCTCACTAACTATAACAATAGCTCTAACTGCCAAGTCCAACTTACCCAAAATTAATCAGTGTCAGCAAACTAATAAAACTTGTATAGCCAACAAAGAAAATGGAACTGAAGAAGATAACCTTTGCCAATGCATCTCTCCATCTTATAGTACAGTGATATTAGAATTAAAAAATAGAGGAAGAACAATAACCAAGCTATAAAAACTGCCCTTTTCACATGGTAGGGGAGAGAGAACAATTATCAAGGTATCATGTAAAAGAAAAAAAAAATGGATTAGTAAAATATTTTCCATCCCACTGAGTCTAATCAGTCCAAACCTCACAATAATCCGTTTCAGCTACTCAGAAATCAGAAGAACAATTCACAATGGTTACACCTTTTCAATCGCATATTCATTTCTTGTTTAGAAGGCAGAAGGAAGAAATCCGACCAAACTTCAGTATAATCTAAATGCTTAACTATAGATGTGCCTTTTTCCAGTCAAATGTTCAGCATGTATCACTTAAATTATGAGCATTATTTATTATAACTTGCAAAGTTTGTTTCTGGACTCATCCCTACAGAACACTTCCAAAAGATGTTACGCTATCCCCATCATCTTATTGAAATCCCTTGGGATTTGATTATTGAGAGCTGCCATAAAAACCAATATTTCTGGAAATTTATGATCATCAACAGGACAACTAACCTAATAGAACTCATCAAATTACAATCTCCATTATTCCATTCTAAAGTAAAAGTGTCCAGAGATTGCATTTAGAACTTGAGGTACAGCTAAAAATGATATTATGAGAAACAACACACACTAGAGATGTTACACATAGGGCCAACCTGGAGAATTGCAATCACAGCATGACCACTTGTAGGATTGTAAGACATGCGTACTACAGGTGCACCAATGTCAAGGGCAGAAATTTTGCTTCCAGTCAATGCATCAAACTCTGTATAACAAACATTCCAAATATCCAACAAGTAAACCACAAAAAAACTAAGCTTACGTGAATGAAAGGAAAATGCTACTTAGCTGTAAGAAGATCAAGTTCATCGTAAATATGATCTTCCAGATCCCATTTTTTTTTATTAAAAAGCGTCGAAATTAAAAAACATCATATCTGAGGCAAATTCTGAATTATATAAATTCTATCAACTTTGTGAGCTTAGCTAGCTGAGAAAAGATTATCTCACCAACAATGTAGGTTCCAATGGCGACGGCAACAAGTGCCTGATGGGGATGAAACGATGCGGCATGAGGCTGCAATGGTTTAACGCCACGTCCTACATGTCGTAGATCCAAATGCTGCAATGTCGTCCACTCCATGGATTCTGTTTCTGTTCCAAAAAATTTCACACCTACAGCTTCACCATTAGCTTTCGAATGAGAAGAAGAGGAAGAAGAATGAGGAAGGAGAATTCAGACAAATCTTCTGTTAATGTCCTTAAGGAGAAAGCGAAACAAGTATTGAACGTGAGGAACAGTGAGATCACATAAACAGAAGAACTCAAGCTAAGAAAAGAAATGAAATGCAGGGGACGAATTAACAAAGTACCTGTTTTTTTTTTTTTTGTCAAATCAGCTGGACCTGACTTTTTCCGGTGTAAAAGACACGGGCTTACATTTCTAAACCCGTATGCAGTTTCCCGAGTAAGGCCTTCGGCCTAATATAGTGCTATGCCGACCCTGTCATCTGTGAAAAGGGCCTGGGCTCTTTGAAACGTTTCTCTTTCTTCAATACCGAAAGAGAATAACTGCGGCCAAAAAGAAGCCCAGTAACTCAGTGTCTCGATCTTATGGTAGATATGCATTTGCTTTCTCCATAAATTATAGTGAGATGAACCGTATTACTCTCACGTTAACGTAAAGTACAGGCTAAGCAATGTCGTTTGGCCACCCTTTATATGTAATTGTGAGCTTTGATGTGAAATTTAGAATGCCAAATAATCATAATAGCATGGGATCTGACATGTGCATTATTATTCTTTTACTTGTGAAGCCCACGCCATTTTAATATGTAGGGAAATGGTGACGGGAACACGTGCGAATCACACGTTTCCCAAAATCCAAAGCCTACTACCAAAGAATTAAGATGAGAATTAGGAAAAAATTTTGAACAAAATAATAATGTCAAGACCAACATCAAATTTTTTTTAATAAAGTAGTATAAATGACTAACAAAATATTTATCCTACATTTAATTTTGGATGTGTGTGAGTTTGTACATATATTAATCATGCAATAAATCTTACAATAAAATACGTTCATGAATGTAAAGAGGAAACAGATAATGAATTCAAGGATAAAGATAATATATGAAGGGATGAGTAATTTAGTTAACAATGTAGAGATAAAGAACGAAACACAAAATGAAGAATTAATAATCTATTTAAATAAGAAAAAGAGAAGAGATAAGTGAGAATTATTCGAAGATAATTTTGTAACTTTTCACTTGATAAATTAATCACAGGTCGATCGTGTGATGAGCGATTATAGGAAACAAAAGTTAATTATGCGTCTCACACATGACTAAACAATTGTTATAATTAACTTCAGCTATGTGGGGCGTTTATATGAATCTTAATAGCTAGTGATAGCTATCCTTAACTAGTGATAGTTATATTTTCAGAACCTTCTGATCATTTAACGGTCGACAAGTAGTCCTATCCCATTGGCTAGTTAGTTGTTCTTTGAGTGCATATAAATGCCTCAACTACGAATTCACCTTTTTAGGATGACTTATGTTTTGAATATGACCATGTAAACTGACTTAATTATCAGAAAGGTTTTGGTAGTTACCATCGGCTAAGCCTTTGTGCTTAGGATCTTCACATCTCGGTTATCACGTTCCATGGCTATTCTGTCAGTCTCTAACCAGGTTCAGGATGAGTTTCATTAATTCGTATTGTCTGCAATCTAACTCTATGACTTTTTCTCATATTTTTCGTAAACCTTGATGATATTATCATCATTATATGTGTTACATATAGATGTGTGATGCTTTTTCATTTTGCAATGTGTTCTGTAATCTATTATGATCTATAATCTTTCATTCAAAATACCATGTTGAAATAATTATGATTTGAAGACTTTCACAATCACCTAGAATTGCTAAGATTTCTAGTGTTTTTTTATGATTTCTTAGTAATTTTTGATGATTTTTCTGCACTTAATATCTTTTGGTTTACGATGTTTTTCTATCTATATGAATTCTCATTTTGCGCACCTATCAATTAACATGATGACCAATATTTGAAAATATGGAGTTTGATAAGTCCAAAATTAATAAGAAGAATCATAAGTAAAAATAGAGACGTAAGATCCTCTTGAAAATTTTCTAATCCCTTATTAACCTTCTTACAATGCTAGATTTTTCCGAGCTGTTGCTATAAGATGCAATGATCACATCACCAACCATCAGTTCCACGATCTAACATCGGGGAGAGACAATCAGTTAATCACCATGATCTTTCAAGGACTCTTCTGCATGTAGAGTATAAGGAGGGACATCTGAATAGGAATTTTAAACATGAAATGCTCCATCATAAAAAGTAGCAACTCCAAAGAAGAGTTAGAGTTCAAGAGGAATGAATTTTAGTGAAATATTGATCAGCAACATTAGTTACACTGTAGAAATAAATATTACAAGCACCATCCTCATGATAAAAGGCTATTCCACGATCGTATTTTGGAATATAAGAATACAAATTCCTAGAGATCATATTATTGTAAAAAGCAAACATAGCAGTTGGATCAATCCATAGGGCTAAACATGATTATTGTCAAGAAAACAATGAGAATGAAAATCACCCATCATTCAAGAAATAATGACTGTGTCGATCCCATAAAATTTTAAAGCCCCAACAAACCTAGAGTCGTATGACAACATTTCCGACCCTTATGAACATGTAGATGCTTTTCATGACACAATGCTGCTATCCTATGCACCTAATGTCATTATGTGCAGAGCATTCTCTACAACATTCTCCACAAGATTATATTTCAGGTTTTAATAAGGACCATGATAATCCAATGGTAATTATGGCCATGGTCCACAATTTTTTTGTAAAGAGGATCCTAGTGGATCAAGGAGCTTAACAGACAATTGCTACTCTTTACATTCCCAATTTGAATTTAAAGCTATATCAAGACAACTTAATTGAATTTTTGGGAAAGTAAGTCGCGGTAGAAGGATCGATTAAACTAAGGTTCACATTAGGGTCATGATCTTAAGTAACCAATCTAGATGTAGAATTCCTTGTTGTTAATACTCCAAACATAGCTTATAATGTTATTCTCAGTCGAACCTCTTTGAACAAAGCCAAAGCTAAAGCATTAACTCTTCACTTACTCATGAAATTTCCAACTCCTACTGTTGTTAGACCAATAAGGGTTGATCAGGTGACAGCCAAGAAATGTTACATGAATAGTTTAGAAAGAGGATAGTGTTCCAAAGGGAAACAAATATTAGATGATGAAGCACAATTGATCGGTCTAACTCAAAAAAAAAAAGATAGATAATTGTCAACTAATCAGCATGTAATCAGTTGACCCCAGAAAACAGTCAGGAACAAAACCCAAAACCTGAATCATAAACTAAAGAAATAAAATTGTATAGAGAAAATGATAGTCGATCAATCAAGATTAGGAAAAGCTTGCTAGCTGAATTTTGTTTGAAACTAATTGATCTGCTTAGAAGGTATTCCAAGGTGTTTGCATGGACAATCGTAGATATGCCTAGAACTAATTCAGGGATTGCTTGTCATAGGCTCAATTTGCCCTAAAAGGTTAGGAGCAATAAAAGAGGAAGTTAACAAGTTATTGAAAGCAAATTTTACATGAGAATTAGCACACACCACATGGCTTTCCAATGTGATAATGGTGAAGAAAGCCACAAAAGCTAGAAGATATATGTTGATTTTATAGATTTAAACAAAGTCTATCTAAGTGACTCATTTCCCTTATCGAACATTAACAGCTTGGTCAACAAAGCCTCCAGTTATGTAATCTTAAGTTTATGCGATGCTTTCTTTGGTTACAATCAAATGCTTATGTAGAAAGAAGATAAAAAATTTGCATTCATTATCGATGAACATGCATTTTATTACAAGGTCATGCCTTTTGGTTTGAAAAACGTTGAAGCAATATACCAATGGATAATGAACAAAGTTTTCAAATAACATACTGGCAAAAATCTAGAGATATATGTGGATGATATGTTAAACAAGTCTAATGATCTATTCAGTCATTTGACAAGTTTGGAAGAAATCTTTATCATAATGAGAAAGAATAGAATAAGGACTAACCCCAACAAATGTGCCTTTGGGGAGCAAGTTTTTGGATTTCATGTTAATTAAAAGAGGTATCGCGGTTAACCTAACCAAATTCCAAGCAATATTAAACATAAAAAGTCCAACTAACCTAAAAGAAGTACATTGCCTTAATGGTCAGATTACGACTTTTTCCTACTTTATATCTTGATAAATTTTAAATCTCTTTTCTTGTAAAATTTCCTTTATAAGCTTTGGATAAAGTCCACATTAAAAAACCCTTCCTTTAAAAAATATGGCATGAACACCACAAATTGCCAAATAATTGTCTACCATTTTACAAATTTTGAAAAATTGAATGAAGTTCAAATGGGATGACAACTATGAAAGAACATTCTTCTATCTGGTTAAAAGAGTATTTGTCATTTTCGCCTATTTTTTCAAGACCAAAGTATAGGGAAATGTTATCTTTGTATTGGTGGTAACTAATGAAGCAGTAGGTTCAATTTTGATCAGAGAAGAAAATGAAAAACAAGGGTCAATTTACTACACAAGTTGAGCCTTACACAGTCTAGAACTACAATATCAAAAAATAGAAAAGTTGGCATCTGCCCAACTAACCTCTTCAAGAAAGCTGAAACCTTCCTTCTAGTTGCATCAAGTGATTGTAAAGAGTAACCAGCCTATCAGGCAAGTCTTATAGAAACTTGACTGGATATGAAAATTTTTACTATGATCAGTCAAACTATCTAAGAATTGTACATAGATAGTTCTTTGAACAACTTATGAACAGAACACGAGTCATTCTTGAAAGGTCAAAAGGTGTGATAATTGAATATGTCCTTAAGTTTGATTTTTGAACCACAAATAATCAAGTTAAATATAAGGTATTGATAGCTGGCTTAAAGCTAGCAAAATAGTTTAAGGCTTAAGTAATAGTGGCAAAACGTGACTCACAACTCATGGTGGATCAAATTAAAGTAACATACGAAACCAAAGTTCCTTGCTTAGTTAAATATACAGAGAAACTAAAAAGATTGATTTCCAAATTTGAAAATTTCAATTAGAATAGATTTCCCTAATTAAAAATGACCAAGCAGATGCTTTATCTAAACTAGCAAGTGTAAAAGCAATAATTAATAATTGATTTGTTTTACAAGAAACATTTGATCGACTAACCATTGAAGAAAGGAAAGTGATGCAATTGGTGTTAGTGCAGATGGGTGCCCTAGACCAATTTGATTGAGTGCTATGACATCCACAACTAAACATTCTGTGGATTAGATATT
>JANHAO010002038.1:0-30325 GCA_026873985.1 Saraca asoca | reverse complement strand
TTATATCCAATCCACAGAATGTATAGTTCTGGATGCGATAGGGCTCAATCAAATTGGCCTAGGGCACCCACCCAAACTAACACTATAGTGCCCATTGTGTTGTCCCCTTTAGGTATACTGGGAATCTTAATAGGTACCATAACATCTAAAAATAGTCAAAATAAAGTTTAACGTATGAAAGTTGAAACATAAGAATTAAACAAGTTAACTAAATAATTCACCACATAAGCCATCAATAATTGACAAAAGTCGACAAGACATAAAGAATGGTAGTCAACAATGACATCAGGGTTAAAAGTTAGGATTGTTAGCCTTATTATCATGTCTTTTTCAATTTTGATGTTGAAAAATAATTTTATTTGATGTCATGATCTAGCTATATGCTTTTAAGTGTTTGTTCATTTTACAAACTTAAAGCTAATCAAATGACATTCAAGATATCAAAAGATCTAGCATTAGTCATAGTTTTTTTATTAATTTTTCTAGGATCTTTCGTAAATGTGTTACAATCAGTTTTGATCCAAATAAATTTCTAAAAATAGTTAAACTAAGGTAGAAATAAATCAAATGAAATGAGTTTAAAATAAATATTTTCTAACTATGTGTCTAATGCATTTTCATAAGTTAAAATTTTATAAAAAATTATTTTTTACTATGTGAATTGACTCATACAAGAAATCATATGGAATGTACTTGATTCATTAAAGGCTGTTATCAGTAGAATTCGGCACTACGAAGTGAGCTGGTAAAAGCCCAGAAGGAGCTAAGTCTGATAAAAGGATGAGTTCACTAGATCATGAGGTCACTGTGCAGAGGGCCTTAGCTTGTTAAAAACCTAAGCTTATTAGCTGAACGAGCTTGAGGTCAAAAACTACCAGTAGCCCCATAAGATGAGCTTGAGCTCACTAGGATGAAGCTTCACCCAGCCAGAAGCTTGCTGAAGTTGGGCATAAGGCTAACAAATAACTTGCATCGTTATTTTACAAATGCAGCTGTTAGGCCCCACATGCAGAAAGTAACCTGTAGAAGCCAGTTTATAGAGCCTTAAGCAGTCTTGCACATTTAATATTTGATGTAATAGATGTATAGTTTATTTAGTTTCATTTATACCCCTTTATGCTTCTATAAATTGGGGGCTGGAACCTTTGTAAAGTAAGTGAGAACACTAGTAAAAATCTACCAGAAATCATAGGCAAAACTTTGTAAAAACCCTTTCAAATTAATAAAGCATCTCTATAAACGTAGGGTCTGGTGTCATCCGAATTTGATCGAATCATGTTAAACTTCTATGCGTTTCTTTCTTCTCCACCTTCCTTTATCCATACAGCACCTTCCTACCACCTTAATAATCGGGAAACAGCTTGGGTCCTGAAAGAATCCTTTCTGTCGGTCGAATTTAGGTTTAACCAAAATCCACGATCAACATCTTGGCATGCCCGGTGGGACCCTTTTGTTCTCTGGTTATTTTTTCCACTTCTCTGGTTGACTTTGGTCAGTTGAAATGGTAAGAGGTAAGGCCGTTAGAAAATTGGATGCTGTCATTAACCAACTTGAAGGCCATACAGCAAGTTCTTCTACTCCTTAAGATGCCAATGGTTTTCCCCCATTGGCTCATCATCAGCTTGCCATTGCTGTCCTCAAGGCTGGTGAAATGCAAGCCTGGCTTCAATGTCAGGACAAGCTAGAAAATATGATGGGAGAACTGACTAAAGCAGTCACTGCACTAGCACAAGTGCAAGCTCAAGGTTTGTGAAGACAAAATGAAGCTATTATACCTGAAAATGTTCCCCAGTGACAGTGAAATAGAAATTCGAGTAGAGTTGATCAGTCTTCAAGTCACCATTCGTGATAGCGTACCTCAGGTTATTATTCCCACAATCAGGAGAGTCAAAAAGATTAGTAGTCTTCCAGTTAGTGATATAGGGCACGAAACCCACTGCTAAAAGAATTGTATCAAAAAATGAATTGATTGGAAGAATGTGTGCGAGCTCTGAATGATTAAGTTCACCGCGAGGATAGGTCACTGTTCTCGAGAGAAATTTAAACTCAGCCCTTCTCACTCAAACTCATGATCTCTGCAATTCCACTGTATAATGGAGACACTAATCCTTATTACCATCTAGACATATTCAACGTCCAGATGGTTTGCAAACAATTGAGCTTGGCTTAGAAGCCTTCCAACTCACTCAATATGTAGTTGAGAGGAATGCCAGTAGAAGTTTATCAGCTAATACTAGGCGTTGAAGAGGCAACTCATGCCCCCTGTCATCTTGCTATGATCTTCCAGCATAAACATGAGTCATTGAAGGACTATATTGCCAAATTTAGACTTGAGGTCAATTCAGTGAAGAATCCATCTGAAGAAACCATTCTAGCAATAATCTCCATGAGACTCCACAAAGATGGAAAGCTTTACAAGAGTTTATATAGGTCCCTAGTAAATGATTTGACTGAGTTTTATGATCGTGCTTCCAAGCAAATTAAATGGGAAGAAACCTTTAGCTCAGAAAACCTTGATCAAAAGGAAGAGGAGGATGATTCCACCCATAATGAGAAAAGGGGCAATGTGGATCAAGATGACCACTCTGATGAGTGAACTACAAAGAAGTCCCATAGGCCCAAGGGCGAGTGATCTCAACCCATAGCTCACCATGAGCATTACAGCGTCCCATCAGACACCCAAGATAGAATCTTCATAGCAAAAAGGGAAAGAGAAGACTTTAGGAAGCCTAGTTCTATAAAGATTCCCTACAAATAGAGAAACAAGCAGGAGTTCTGCGCCTATCACAACAAGGTCGGGCATGGTACCTCGAACTATCAAGGAGCTCAGGGATGCTATCGAGGACCTTATCAAAAGAGGTCATTTATGAAATTATGTGCAGCCTTCGCAACAACGACCTAGGCCATCCTAGTAGGATTCCCAACGAGAAAAGGCCTCTATAGTTAGAATCATTTACTGATATTGTAATGAATTTCGAGTGATGATAAGTGCATTTTGATTCGTAGCTCTCATGCAACCTAATGTTTGCAATTCTTATGTGATTTATTGATTCAGAGCTCACATGCGATCTAAGTATTCACCACTTTCACATGATCTAAATGATCGTAACTATTATGCAACTTACTTTTATGCTACTCATTGCAAAAGCATTCTAATTTTTGAAATTGTTAACAAACACAACCGATTAGTTATCTAAGCATTTTATTTTATTGTGATTTATAGGAATTTGTGCTATATGCGAAGCACCAAACATAGTATTCAACACTCATAAAAAGTGGTACTTTTGATTAAAGGACCTCAACGAGGTAGAATTACATCAAAAGATGAAAATAAAAGCACAAAGCCTACAACTATCACTTCCACAGAGAGGAAGAAAGCTAGCTACTGGGAGACAAACTCTCACCAGCAGGAAGACCAGCAAGCCCAGCTGCTCATGCTTATATCCCTCCTAAGCCCGCTCCTTTGGACCTAAAGCAACTCAAAAGTGCCAAAAGTTCGACTAGAAAGACTGAAGCCCATGGCCAAATCATGAGAAAATAATCCAAGATCTACACAAAACTCCCCCGAAGCTAGCATAAAAAGCTATACACGAGAGTCACATGGAGTAGGCCATTCACACTTCATGATCATCTATAGTAGACCATACATGCCTCAAAGAGCTTCACTGGAGGCCATGTTATCAAAAAAATGAGGGGTTTAACTTTGACACCCATTGAAGTACTCTACTGATAAACCTACATAACTCCATGAACATTATATAAGCTAGACAGGTAAGCTGAAAGATCCAAAGAATAATTAGCTACCCCAAATCGAACGGTATGAAAAGAACAGGGATTGCTATGCCAATGGTTGAGAATCATGCTCAGAAAGAAGTGTGGCTTAGGTTAGGTGAAGTGAAGTTTAATATGACTATATTGCAGACTGAGCGTCGAAGACTTGGACTAAGAAGACCCTTCCAAAAAGAATTGCAACTCCTAGTCCACGAAGCGAACTGAGAGTTGGGGGGCTAGTGTTATCAGTAGAATTTGGCACTACGAAGTGGACTGGCAAAAGCCCAGAAGAAGCCAAGTCTAATAAAAGAATGAGTTCACCAGACCATAAGGTCACTATGCAGAGGACCTTAGCTTGCTAAAAACCTAAGCTTGCTGGCCGAATGAGCTCGAGATCGCGAACTACCAATAACCCCATAGTACGAGCTTAAGCTTGCTAGGACGAAGCCTTACCTAGCCAGAAGCTCATTGAAGCTGGGTATAAGGCCAACAAACAACTTGCACTATCATTTTGCAAATGTGACCGTTAGGCCCCACATGCAGAAAGTAACTTACAGAAGCCAGTCTATAAAGTCCTAGGCAGTCTTATACTTTTAATATTTGATGTAACAGATGTACAGTTTGTTTAGTTCCATTTGTATCCTTCCATGCTTCTATAAATGGGGGCTGGAACCTTTGGAAAGTAATTGAGAATACTAATAGAAACTCTGCCAGAAACTATAGCAAAAACTCTGTAAAAACCCCTTCAGATTAATAAAGCATCTCCGTGGATGTAGGGTCTTATATCGTCTGAATTTGGTAGAACCACATTAAACCTTTGTGCGTTTCTTTCTTCTCCACCTTCCTCTAGCCACACAACACCTTCTTACTGCCTCAACAATCGGGAAATAGCTTAGGTCCCAAAAGAATCCCCTCCATTGGTCAGATTTAGGTTTAACCAAAATCCACTGTCAATAAAGGCTAAATTGATTCATGCATCAATTTGATGAAGAAGTTCTTGATGATTTTCATAAGTGAATGGATTTACAAATTGATTCAATAGCTAGTAACCACTCTAAATTGATTTACAAATCAATTCAAGCTTGAAAAGTTAGTTATTTTTCAAAAGTTAGTTACAACAACTATTAGTTGCAGTAACTATAAATAGCCTTCACCTCATTTCAATACAATAGATCGATTACAACAACTATAAATAGCCTTCACCTCATTTTAACACAACACATCAATTACAACAGCTATAAATAGCCTTCACCTCATTTCAACACAACATAGTTTTTCAATTTTCTCACATTTTCAGAGTGTGAAAATAGAGATAATCTTTGAGCTTCATTTGATCTAATTCTACCTCTCTAATTCACATTTGATTAACAATTTTGAATCAAATCTATGAAGAACATAAGTGGTTAATTGAGATTTTCATCATAATTGTTAGTATTGTATACTTGACCTATGTTTCTTGTTTTAATTTTATAATTTCTAGGTTGATAGGAATTAGAGATATAAGGAAGAGGTTGATCTTCCCTTGCATCCTTTTTAGTTGTAAGGTTGATTATAATTAAGTTGAAGGTGTAGTGTCAATTGTATCTATAGGTTAGCAAGAGCCAGTTAAAGTCTTGTGTAAGAATTGGTGTTTAGGAGCCAAGTCAATTCTTATGTTTTTGAGTAATAGAAGTGATCATCTGGTTGAGGATTGATCCAGTAGATGTAGACTTAAATTGAAGTTTCAGTAAAATTTTAATGTTCTTGTTTATCTTTCTACATTTTGCATTATGATATTTTGTTGCACTATAATTCTATTCTTACTGCAATTTTGATATCTATGACTTTACTACATTTCTGATCTTTAACAGCAACTGATTTAAAATGAATAATTTGTTAATTGAATTTCTAATTAAATTAGTGACTCCAATATCATCTTGATCATCCAATAAAATTTTATTGAAAAATCTTATGAAACAAGAATCCAATCTCAAAGCAAAAAAAGTACACATATTTTACAAATGTAAAAAAGGGCAAGATCCTTATAACTTTTGGGACCTTTGGTTAGTATCAGAGCTTTAGCTCTTGATAATCTTTATTTTTTAAAGAGAATGGATTCTAGCTTTACATTGTTACTTGAATGTCTACCCTTGAATAAGCCACCAAGTTTTAATGGACATCACTATATCCATTGGAAATAGAAAATTAGAGACTTTGTTAAAGCCACTAATGTAAACATGTGGGAAATTGGAAAGGATGGTTATATATCACCATAAACATGGATAAATGGTGTTATAAAACCTAAGCCTAAGTCTTTATGGGCAGAGAAGGAAAATAAGAAGCACCTTTTTACCTCTAAAGTTAAATGGATTATCTCTAACTCACTTTCCCTTAATGAATATGAAAGGGTTTCTAATTACATTACTACTAAACAAATTTGAGATACTTTAGAAGTAGCACATGTAGGAACTACATAGGTTAAGGCATCTAAAGTGAATGTTTTAGTTTCTGAGTATGAAATGTTTAAGATGGAAAAGGGTGAATCAATTAGAGATCTCATTCAAAGATTCACTACTATAACTAACCATTTGATATTGCTTGAAAGAACCTTTGACAATGCAGACTTAGTGCACAAAATTCTAATATCTCTTATTGAAGAATGGAAGCCAAAGGTGATAGCCAAAAAGGAATTACTAAAGATAGGGATGCCAACAATTCAAAAGCTTTATAAGAATTTAGAAAAGCATAAGCTAGAGCTAAAAAGATCTAAGAAAAATGGTGATGACAAAAGGAAGAAAAATCTAGCACTCAAGGCTACAAAATCACTTGAAACTGATGATGAGAAATCTGATATTGATGAAAAAGCTTATGAAAAAGACCAAATGGCACTCCTAAGCAAAAAGTTGTAGAAACTCCTATGAGAAAAGAGGAATAAGGAAAAGAGGAAACCTATTCCGTAAAAGAGGAATCAAAACAAAAATGAGCAAGAGAGCTCCTTGTACACCTCTACATGCTTTGAATGCAAAAAAATTGTGACACTTTAAACCAGATTGTCCAATATTCTTGAAGAGACAGCTTGAAAATGAGAAAAAGACAACAAAACTAACTTTCAAGAAAGGGAACCTAGTAATTTGGGACGATAAATAAGCTAAATATGGAGATGAAGAAGAAGAAATTAAGAAAGAGGCACTCCTCTACCTCATGGCCAAAATAAATTATGAAAATGAGGTATTTAGAAACCAATCCTTCTTTTATTCTAGAGATGAGCTTAATTCTATTGATGACTATTCTAGTGATTATGAATCTAACTCTGCTGATGATGACCAAATTGATTATTTATATGAAAAGCAAAATGATGTTTTGAAAAAGGCTAAGAAAGATTTAAAATAGGCTAGAGTAGAAAAAGAAGCCTTACTTAAGAGAATTATGATTTGAACCTCTTGGCTGAAAAATGTTTGAATGAAAATAAAGTTTGTGATTAGTGTGACATTTATAGATCTAAGATAGACGCATTGACCAAGGATTTACAAATAGCAAAATGAGATTGAATGATATGCTGCAAAATCAAACTAGTTTTCAAAACAAATCTAGTTTAGGATATGGGCAGCAAACTAAAAGGAGATCAAAGCAAAATTCTTAAACTATCAAGACAAATAGAAAATTTAGACATATTATATGCATTTACTGCAATTAAAAAGGATATCATATTAAGCATTATCCTTATAGAAATGGTACATATAAGCTAAAACCTAATGAGAAACTAGTTTGGCTACCAAAAACACTTACCTCTATCAGAAACTTTGTTATGTATGCTAACAAAACTAGACCCAAGACTTATTACGTACCAAAAATGCAAGTGTAATTGTTGATTTGTAGGTCTGTGGGAGACATAAGAGCAATCTATGGTTACTGGATAGTGGCTATTCACACCATATAGCAGGAAACAAGGACAAAATTATTTCTCTCACACAAATAACAAGAAGTAAAGTAACTTTTGGTGATGATTCTAAAGGTAAAGTAAAAAGTATTAGTAAGGTTAGCAAACTGCCAAGTTGTTTTATTGATAATGTGCTATTTGTAGAAGGTCTTAAGCATAACTTGCTTAGTATTAGTCAGTTTTATGACAAGGAAAACTAGGTAATCTTCAATTCAAATAAATGCTTAATCATAAATAATAATGGCAAATAGGTTAAGTTGGTAGGTAGTAGGATTAACAATATCTACATGATAAATTTGGACATAGAATCAAGTTTAGATTCCACTTATCTGGTCAGCATTAATGATGACTCATGGATTTGGCATAAAAGACTTGCACACATTAACATGGATACCATTGGAAAATTTTCTAAAAAGGACTTAGTGTTGGGATTGCCAAAATTGAATTACACCAAAAGCAAAATATGTAATGCATGCTAGAAAGGGAAGCAAGTATAGTCCTCATTTAAATTAAAAAACATTGTTTTAACTACAAAATCTCTGGATTTACTTCACATGGACTTGATTAGTCCATTTAGAATCAAAAGTCATGGAAGAAACCTTTATGTCTTTGTGATTGTAGATGACTATTCAAGATTTACATGAACCTTATTTTTATCCCACAAAAATCACACATTTGAAGCCTTTAAAAGGCTGGCAAATGAGATTCAAAACCAAAAAGGGTATTCCATTTTAAATATAAGAAGTGATCATGGAGGAGAGTTTCAAAATAAGGACTTTACTAGTTTCTTTGAGGCAATTGGTATAAACCATAGCTACTCAGCATCTAGAACTCCTCAACAAAATGGTATGGTTGAGAGGAAAAATAGATGCTTAGAAGAGATGGCTAGGACCATGTTAATAGAAAGCCCCCTTCTAAAATCCTTTTGGGCTGATGCAGTAAACACTGCATGCTATGTAATGAATAGAGTTCTAATTAAACCTATTTTAAACAAAACCCCCTATGAACTCTATTATGGAAGAAAGCCAAATATATCACATCTTTATGTTTCTGGTTGTAAATGCTTTGTTCACAACAATGGCAAAGATAATTTAGATAACTTTGATGCTAAATCTGATGAAGGAATTTTTATTAGCTATTTTTCATCTAGCAATGCCTTTCATATCTTTAACAAAAGGACTTTGAAGATTGAAGAATCTGTGCACATTATCTTTGATAAAACATCCTTAAGTGTTGACAAATCTAGAGAGGAAAAGAATGAGCCGAAAAATGCACTGTTCTCAGACTCATATTTAAACCAACAAGCAGTTCAATCAGAGAAAACAAATACAAATTGAAAGAGGAAGATGACAATGCTGAATTGGACATCTCAGAGCCCTACACACCAAAATAATAGAAGTTCATGCAAAGCCATCCAAAGGATCAAATCATTAGAGAAACATCACAGTGTGTAACACATAGCAATTTAAAGAATATTTGCAATCACTTAGCATTTGTGTCTTAGTTTGAACCTAAAAATATTAATGAAGCCTTAATAGAGGAAAATTAGGTTTTGGCAATACATGAAAAGTTAAACTAGTTTAAAAGAAATCAAGTTTGGACTCATGTGCAAAAATTAGATGAACATATTATTATAGGAACATGCTAAGTTTTTAGGAACAAACTAGATGAAAATGGAGTGATCATTATAAATAAAGCCTGTTTATTTGCAAAAGGTTATAATCAAGAGGAAGGCATTGATTGTAATGAAACCTTTGCACCAGTAGCTAGATTAGAAGCCATAAGGATGTTACTAGCATACTCTTATTCAAGAAATTTTAAACTTTATCAAATGGATGTGAAATGTGCATTTTTGAATGGTTACATACTGGAGGAGGTCTACAAGCTTCAAAAAGCCTTATATGGTCTTAAACAAGATCCTAAGCTTAGTATGACAAATTAAGTAAATTTTTTGTTCAAAAATTCTTTAGAAGAGGTAAAGTAGACACTACACTTTTCATAAAAGATAAAGGAAAAGATATTTTACTTGTTCAAGTGTATGTTGATGACATTATCTTTGGCCTTACTAACGATTCCTTGTGTAGAGAATTTTCAAAGTTGATGCAGAGTGAGTTTGAAATATCTATAATGGGAGAGTTAACATTCTTTCTTGGATTGCACATCAAGCAATGTACAAATGGAACATTCCTTAGTTAAACAAGGTACATAGTGGAATTGCTTAAAAGATTCAAGTTTAATAACTGCAAATCTATTAGAACTCCTATGAGCCTAACTCTTAAGCTAGATTCTGATGTAAATCTATTGACCCTATTTTATTTAGAGGTATGATAGAAAGCCTACTCTATTTGACTACAAGCAGACTAGACATAATGCTAAGTGTTTGTCTCTATGCTAGATATCAAACACAATAAAAAGAATCACATCTTGTAGCTGTGAAAAAGATTTTTTGATATCTTGTAGGGACTAAACACCTAGGATTATGGTATCCTAAATCTAATTCTTATAGTCTTATAGGTTATTTAGATGCAGGTTATGCAAGCTGTAGGACTGATAGAAAGAGCATTAGTGGAGTATGCTAATTCATTGGTCACTCTCTAGTCTCTTGGTCCTACAAAAAGCAAAATAGTGTTGTATTATCAACTGTTGAAGCAGAATACATTGCAGCTGGGAGTTGTTATGCTCAAATGCTATGGATGAAGCAATAACTATCAGACTATGGCTTGGAATTTGACAAAATTCCTATATTGTGCAACAACATTAGTGCTATCAACCTAACTAAGAATCCTATCATGCATTCTAAAACAAAACGCATTCAAATTAGACATTATTTTATTAAGGATCATGTTCAAAGAGGTGATCTCTCTATTGAATTTGTACAAACTAAATTTCAGCTAGCTAATATTTTTACAAAAGCTTTAGATGAAAAATTATTTGTATTCATTCAAAGAGAATTAGGGATGTTAAACCCCTTGGAAAATGATCTCCAATGACCAACCTACAATATTTTTTATGTTAAATCTTGTATTTCATTATGCTTATTTGATTTGTATCTTGCAAATTCTAACTTAGGCATTGGAGTTTTCTCTAAGTTTATTTTGCAGGTACATAATATGAAAGTTAAGGTAAAAATTGTGTTAAGTTAATTGATATTGATAATCATGTCATATGTTAAGAGTTTTAGAGCAAAATTGCATGAAAACTAATTTCAGGACTCTCTGAATCAAATCCTAAATTGATTCTAATTTTTCTAGGTTTTCTTTAAGTTTTTTATTTGATTCACAACTCCAAATTTTACACTATAAATCAATTCATGAACTAATTCAAACCATTTTTCAATCTTATGGGAAAAACTTAAACCTTCAAAAAATTTTATTGCATTAAACAAATCGATTTCAGAATCGATTTAGTCCTATCTACATAGATTCATCAATCGATTCGATCCAAATCAAATCGATTCATTGAAATTGTTCCAAAAATTTTTAAACTCTTATTTAAACTCCTTGAATTGATTTTAGAATCAATTTAAGACTTGAAATATGTAGAAATAAAATGATTCATGCAATCAGTGTAAAATTAAGTAGAATCATTACTTTAGGGGGAGATTACTATCATGATAAAACTGAGAACTATCTTTCAATCCATTTACCCCTATTATATGCTTTGAATTTTAAACTTTGTTAATTCATGTTGAAGAGGCATTATTTCTTTTTGATGTGCCAAAAGGGGGAAGAAGGATGGGATTTTAGATAATTAGATAATGATAAGGATTTTAGATAGGGAAACTAAAAACTTAAGGGGGAATAAAGTAAAAACCCTCATTTAAAATTTTCATTGTATACATATTTTGATGTTTATCTAAAATTATTTATCACCATCAAAAAGGAGGAGATTGTTAGTCGTGCTATCATGACTTCTTCAGTTTAGATGTTGAAGAATAATTTTATTTAATGTCACAATCTAACTATATGCTTTTAAGTATTTGTTAATTTTGCTGACTTAAAGTTGACCAAGTGACATTCAAGATATCAAGAAATCTAGCATTAGTCTTAGTTTTTTTTATTGATTTTTCTAGGATCTTTTGTAAGTGTGTTCTAATCAGTTTTGATCCAAATAAATTTCTAAAAATAGCTAAACTAAAGTAAAAATAAACCAAATGAAATGAGTTTAAAACAAATATTTTCTAACTATGTTTCTAATGCATTTTCACAAGTTAAAGTTTTATAAAAAATTATTTTTTATTATGTGAATTAATTCATGAATCGATTCATTTAAGAAATCTTGTGGAATGTACTTGAATCGATTCATGAAGAAAAGTTTTTGAAAAATTCTTTACCAAAACTTTAGAAAATATTTTGAATCAATTAGATAATTGATTCATAACTTTTTTACATCAAAGGCTAAATCAATTCATGCATCAATTTGGTGAAGAAGTTCTTGATGATCTTTATAAATGAATCGATTTACAAATTGATTCATTAGCTGGTAACCGCTCAAAATCGATTCAAGCTTAAAAAGTTAATTATTTTTCAAAAGTTGATTACAACAAAATGGCCTTCACCTTATTTCAACACAACACAGTTTTTTAGTTTTCTCACATTTTCATAGTGCGAAAATAGAAAGAATCTTTGAGCTTCATATGATCTAATTCTACCTCTCCAATTCACATTTGATTAATAATCTTCAATCAAGTTTATGAAGAATACAAGTGGTTAATTAAGATTTTCAGCTCAATTGTTTGTATTGTATACCTGACTTTTGTTTTTTGCTTTAATTTTGCAATTTCTAGGTTAATAGGAATTAGAGATACAAGGAAGAGATTAATCTTCCCTTGTATCTTCTTTAGTTGTAAGGTTGATTACAATTAAGTTGAAGGCGTAGTGTCAACTGTATCTATAGGTTAGCAAGAGCCTAGTCAAAGTTTTGTGTAAGAAGTAGTGTTCAAAAGCCTAACCAATTCCTATGTTTTTGAGTAATAGAAGTTATAGCTTAGCAAGAGCCTTGTCGAAGTCTTGTGTAAGAATTGGTATTCAAGAGCCTAGTCAATTCCTATGTTTTTGAGTAATAGAAGTGATCATCTGGTTAAGTATTGATCCAGTGGATATAGATTTAAACTACAATTTCAATTTAAGTTGAACCACTTTAAAATCCTAGTGTTCTTGTTTATCTTTTTACATTTTGCATTCTGATATTATGTTGCACTATAATTCTATTCTTACTACAATTTTGATATCTATGAATTTATTGTATTTCTAATCTTTAATAGCAACTAATCTAAAGTGAATAATTTATTAATGGAATTCCAAATTAAATTAGTGACTCCAATATCATCTTGATCATCTAATAGAATTTTATTGAAAAACCTTGTGAAACAAGAATCCAATCTTAAAGAAAAAAGAGTAGACACATTTTACAAATGTAAAAAAAGGTAAAATCCTTATAACTTTCGAGACCTTCAGGGATGATTGTTTGGCCAAACTAAATAAGGCATTAGGAAAAGGAATGGGTTTTGAATTTAAAAGGAGGAATGTCCATCTTTATCAAGCGATTTTTATTATAGGCTTTCCACTATGATCGATAACGACATTCATAATAGGATTATTTTTTCTTATTAAGGGTTTTGTCAACTTCAATAACCATATACTTTGGGTGCTTATGATTATACTTAACTTTATGATACTTTTCAAAGGCCAATATTTTAGCAAGGTGTATATTTGTTGTCTTTGTCAAAGCCTTCATAGTTTGTATAATCACATAATGAGAAAACTTGTCAAAAACTAGTACATGAAAATACAAATGGGTTTTGGAAAGCCACCACTTTGAGAATAACACTGTATATGCAAGACATGGGGGAAAGTTACGTAACTCAAATTGCACTAGCATAATGATGTTGGTATCCTCGACTTGAAAACACATAAATAGTTTCAAAGTCTTCCCATAAAACTATTTATCTAAAAGCATGGCTAGACACCCCCTATACGAAGCAATGTTAACAAGCCAAGGTGTTTCACAGAAGGAGTTTGACCATCAAGGAAGACTAGAGAATAGATATTGAGACCACAAGAATTTAGACCAAATTTTGAAACTTTGGGAGTTAGATAGATTTAGGTCAAAGGTAAACGAAACTGGGCCATAAGACCATAAACAAAACATTGAAGGATATTAAGAAGAACAATTAGTGTTGAAAAAATAAAAAATGGAAAAGAAATGGTCAAAAAGTTCTCTTCGAGATTTCTACTTATGTCTTTCGTCTAAAAAGACATGTAAAAGTTCAAGACCATATGAAAAATTTTTAAAATTTGAGTTGAAATTCTTTGAAAAATGGAAACTGTCTTATAAGGCCATAATTAACTATAGTTGGAAAATCCAAAAGAACCTTCCTAAATTAGAAATAGAATCAGGATACATGAGGTGGTCTACAACTAACTTAATTTTTTCAAATAGGTTAGCTAGCATAAAAGGCCCTAAAGCCAACTGTTAGCCTTCATCGAATAAAATGGCTAGAGGCAAAAAAAAAAAGATTATTTTCAGTGATGAAGCACAAAAAAGATGTTCACAAAGCCAGTAAAACAAAAAAGCAATATGTTCACTATCAGAAATAAAAAATCAGGTGATCATTAAGATATTGACAAAAACATTAAATAAGTGAAATTTTTTGCCAAAACAGGCATGACTGTTAAAAGTTTTTGGTTAAAAGAGAAAGTGAATGAGAGATAGTTTCACCATGTGGCCTTAAGCTAGTAATAACATAACATCAAAAGAAAAAGGGCCAATCATGTCATAAGGGACTTGAAGACTATTGGAAATAGGGGACCAAAAACTTAGAGCAACCCATATTGTTGGAAAAATTGTAATACCCCGAATATTCAAAAAAAAAATATCAATTTTTGGTAATAAAATAAGGAAAATAAAAATTTCAAAGAATTTGAAATTATAGATTTAAAGTTATAAGAGACTTAAAGATAGTAGAAATAGAAAATATAAAATTTTAAGGATTTATTCCTATAAAACTTTGAAGATACTGAACTAGGGACACATATATCAATTAAGTACAAAATTAGAGTTGTTATAAGGTATATAATTTAACTAATTTATACTAAAATTTTGTAATCATCAAAGATTCACAAGTATATCAAATTTAAGTTTAAAATGAGAGAAATAGGAAAGTTACTAAAAAGGAAAAATGGTCAATTTGAAGTTATTAGGAAGTTAACCAAGTTTTCCCATTTTATCCTCCAATTAGCCAACTTCCCTTTCTTTTTCCTTGGAAATCAGCTTAATGAAGTCATGCAGACTTCTTTATCTTCTTTTCTAGCTTCCAACTCTCTCTTTACAAGTAAGCTCATCAACTCTTCTGATTATTTTTTTCAAATTTTATTCTTCTCTTCTTCCTCTTTGATTTGATAATAAAATCATGTTAATTCATTGGGTGAAACTTCATAAAAGAATTTTTAAAAATTAATGCTACTATTCACATCATTATTCAACCCATGAATTGACATAATTTTTTAGAGCTTGAATCTATTAGATTTAGCTAATTTCTATTAAATTGAATCATAATCTAAATATATAAACTTAGTTGAAGAGAGAAATCTTTGAAAAAGTGTGGGAGCTAATACTCTCTCCTTTGTGCTCTTGAAGATCATAGATAGATTTGGTGTGTTTAGCTGCACCTTTGTATTTCTAGCTAGCAAGGTGAATATTTCTTACCATTCTTGTGAATTAATATATGATTCTTGATTGTGATCTACTAAATAAATGAAAATAGTTAATGAAAATGGGTTATGTGATTGTAAGGCATGATTTATGATTAAATGGTTTAATCAATGAACAAATTAGTTGATGGTTGACATGAATGGGTTTTATGTATGTTTAAGCTAATAAAACATGTTGAAATAAAGCCTTATGGTGAGATTTTGCTCATGCTAGTCGCGTCATACCATTTTGAATTAAACCCGTGATTATGCTTGCAAAAACCTAGTAGTTTTTCTTGACCAATTCAAATCAAATTTAAACTATAATTTGACAATTCAAATTGACCTCCCATGTCTTGTTTTTTGATTTTGATTGTAATTTTGATCGCGATTGAAATTAAACTTCCCAAAAATTTTCAAAATTTAGCAAGCAAACTCACATTTTTAACTATATTTCCTCAAGTCAAATCAAGCTCTTCACAAATAAATTTTCTGATTTAAATCATGATCTTGCTTGTCTTTTTTCGTGATTCTAATTGTAATTCTAATCGCATTTTAGCAAATTTCATATTATTTAACCAATGTCCATTTGTCCTAATTTTATTCTAAATTCCTTAGATTACTTTTATAATGAATCCAAATAACTTAAATATAATAAATAGAGTTTATAAAAAATATGAATTCCAAGTTGGTAACAAGGAATGAAAGTGTTATTATGCAAGAGTATTCAATCAATGAATTTATAAACCAAAGTGATTATGAGACCAGAAAGTATGAAGATAATAATGAATGAATATGATTATGAAAATGCAATTACTATAAGCAGTATTATGGTGTAAAGCCTAATAATGTACCCAAAATATTGAATAGTATGTGATGTTGTGATGTTATGATTGTTGTTGGAATTGTAATTATTTGCAATAAATGATTATTTGGCTGAAAGCTTGTTTATGTATAAGAATGAGAATAAATTATTGTATTTGTTGTGAATACCATAATTATATAAAGTGTAATGGCATTTGTGAACTTATGAATGGTGTGTGTGACGGTGTGTGTGGCACCATGAATGATATTGACATGTGATCATGTGATATTGATGGGGTGTGATGGAGAATTATGAACGGATCCTAGATCTACATGTTCTAAATTGATGATTGGGATAATGATGGATTTGTGCAAGATAAGGCTAGATCAGAGTAATAAGGAGATTTACATTCCTGTTATGTAATATTGAATGGCATGAAACCATTTGAATTTTTGCAAAATATTATTATTTGATTAGAATACAAAGTGAGCTCAAATGTTGGCTGGTGACTTTAAAAGCCAAACTCGGAACCATGTTCAAAAGTAATATAATATAAATTTCACCATATATGAATCTTTAATTGTCAATAATCACTTATGGAAGATCCTATAAGAATTGGCCAAACAAATGGATAAGAATACTTATGATTGTACATGCTTTGCTATTTAATGAGTTCATAAGCCTGGTACATTTTATTCACTGAGCCCTAGACTTACTCTTCTGTGAATTTTTTTTTAGATTCTCAACATACTACAAATCCCATTCTGTAAAAGTAAGATAGATAATAATCCAATAAAAATAACAATTGACACCTACATTACCATAATATCGAGCCCATTAAGAAGTTATCAAATAAACATCCACTATACCATCATCTTGAATCTATTAGGATGTAAGTTTTATATAATGTAGAGATTATTCCACTTGAACTGCCAAATGCATTGTTAATGATGGCTCTGGGATGGTTTGACCTTTAAAGGTCAACCATCAAGTTAAAAACTATTTTGCTATCTTTTAAGAACATGTAAATAGAAAAGGACCACGAGGCTTAGTTATAGTAACCTATGTTTTGGTAAATACCTTATCTTTTTTTCTTTTTTAGGAAAGTGCTTTTGGCAGTTTTAATAATGGAATCCAGCCCTAAGATGTAGATTTGATAGTAGTTATATGTTGTAACTAGTAAAGACTTATATACATTTAAGCCAGACTGGTATATGGCCTGCCCGATAGTATTAGTGTAAATTAATTAATATTTGTATATATTTTCTCATGAGTAACCTTATATATTGAATTTACCATAATTTTGGCACTTCTATTTTATAATAAAATAACTCCAGAAATAACTTAAGAAAATGATAACATGTATAGTAATGGCCAAAGGCTGGTGAATATCTAGTGAAGGAGTGATATTCACGCCAGTCAAGACTAGGACTTTAGGGTCATGACAAGAATACGTTTCAAATAAAACTTAGATAGCTAGATTATGTCAAAAATGCCTAATTTCTTCCAAAAAAGTTTTTCTTTAACTAAACTCGATCCAATCAGTGTAAATAGGGCAGGGTAGGACTAAGGAAATTTCTAAAATCCTTAATAGTCTTAGAGACCCATGGAGTAGTAAGGATGGACTTGGATAATAATAGAGGTCTATCCAAGAACAAGAAATTCATGTTTAGTTTCATATTAGAAAGAGGACCCAGATAAAAAAATTGGTAGTTCATTCTCACCAACATCAAACTTAGTAGACGGGATGAATACCTTAAATTGAAAGATGGAAAGCATTTCTGAACAAGGGTCTAGAACTTTAATGGCTCCAGATACTTGAGAAGAAGAGCATGAAGCAATAGCCATGTTTTTGTGAAAATTGAAGATTGGAGGAAGAAGTGTAGGCACACAAGCAGTAGCATAGGACTAAAGGAAGTTTGAAGCAATATGAGAAAGTGAAAGCAAATCGAAATCTAGAGTTCAACAGGTTACTTAAAAGGTAAGGAAAAGGATGGCTCCTTTTAGATGCCTTAAAAAGGTGCAAATAAATAGCTTTGATTACCTCAGAAGGATAGCTATCATCATTGTTTATTGAAGCTCATGCAAAGCTATCAGTTTATGATTCCATATGTCACAAAGCAGGTGGTTAGTCGTTGACATCATAAGTTGGTTAAGAACTTGAACCAAGATTGTGAAGGCATAGTTTGGCTCAAAGTTCAAATTTTGACTAAGTTTTTGAATGTGTTGAAATTTCAACTCAAAGTTCAACAATCAAACCAAACTATGGACTTTCCAAACAATTCGACCTCATACTCAAAATTGAAATAAGGCTAGAATGAAACAAATCTGATAGTTAACAAATGCAATTGAAGTGAACACACATTTCAGGTGCGTAAGAAGCAATTACCTTATAACTCTTTATTTGTTTTATTTTCTTTTATTTTAGAGCGCATATCCATTTTCAAAGGAATCAATTTTTATGAGTGGTTATTGAAGAAAATTGCACATGGTTCTTATAAATAGGGCATTAATGCAATAAGAAAGGGATCAATCTTTTAGTCTAAAAATTTACCCAAACACACTCTATGTTCTTTGTGGCACTTTGCGAAACAATTCAGTGTTCAACTTTTCTTTATAGCTTTTAGGAATCCCTCACTTCTATGCTTGTAATTTTGTGCACCATTGTCACACCTTTTGATGCAAACCACAACCATATGGAATAAATATCTTTACATATTTTGTTGTCAACTGTATTACTTCATTTGAATTTTCCAAAAGATCATAATCTCGCCTGTTTTTTGTGAAAATCCCATCATAGAGTCAAAACTTTCCAATCTATGAAATTTGGCTCAAAATAGTTTGCATTTACATAATGTTTTGTCTAGAAAGAAGGTGGTCACTCCTTTTTAAACTTCAAACCTTCAAAACATTACTCATACATAAGATGATATTGCCCAATTTTTTGTTAATTATTTTTAAAGATTTTGGAGTACACATATTAATAGCTAATGATTGTGTCACATCATAATCTTTTTACATTACAATAATTCCCTTCATGTTTAGCTTGCCTCATTAGTCTTTGAGTATAGCACTAGAATGACATATTAGAATTACGCATTTCCTAAGATTTGCAGAAATTGACTATTTCTTTTTTTTAGATGTGAGGAAATTATGAACCATGCAAAGACTAATGCTTGATGCTCATCATCAAAATGTTTCCTTTTCACCAATCATCTAAACAAAGACTAGTTGAAGTGCCATCAAATAAGTATAAAGCTTAAATCAATTGCTCCCCTAAACATCACTATACTATTACAAGCAACAATGAATAATAACCCAAAATCATTGCTTGCCAACGCATTGATTGCCTAAACCCTTGTTGATTTCTCTTTATGGTAGTGAGGAAGGTAAGAGAAGCTATAGTCACCATATCGCCATCCTCCAATAAGCTTTGTATTTTTACTATTGTTTGCTTTTATCTTGAGCTCCAAAAGCTCTAACTTAAACTTTTGTAATAGTTATTGGTTTTTAAAGCTGGCTTATAGTGACACTTTGATGACATTCAACTCTAAAGGACAAAGTGTTTGTGTGGCAAGGTACTAATAGCCTAATCTTTGCCCATTTTTGATCTTTCCTAATGGCAGAGATGAGGGCAAAATAAGCCATGATCACAATCACCATTTAGTTATTCTCTGGTAATCTTGATGTGATCTTTCCCAATGGGAAGGAGAAGGGCAAAACAAACTACAATCACCATGAACCTGCTCACCAAAAGTTTCTACTCAACATCCAAATGTTAGAAATGCCACTCTTTTTGCCAGCAATTCCATAGTAGTCACCTTGTGCCCATGGTGCCTTAGTTTTTAACTTGGTAGAACAATTCCACGAGATTACCCTGCACCCATGGTTCCTTACTTTTCAGATTGGTAGAACAATTTTACAAGGTAATCCTTCGACTATAGTGATAGGTTTTTCAACCTAGTAAAACAAACCCATATATTGTCAAGCTTGGTCTCAAGCTCTTCAACTTGTGGTTTCACTCACTAGTACCTTGTTTATACTGGATGGTATAAGAAAATGTCTCAATGAATTCCATCCACTTTGCATGTCGGTAGTTCAACTTCCCTTACCCATTCAAATGCTTCAAGGACTCATGATCAGTATGGATGATAAACTCTTCTAGCCACCGGTAATGTTTCCATGTCTCTAAACTTGAACCAAAGCATAGAGTTTCTTATCATATGTAGGGTAGTTGAGGGCTACTCCATTAAGCTTTTCACTAAAGAATGTAATAGGACGTCTTTCCTATATCAAAACAACTCTAATACCAAGTCCTAAAGTATCATATTCAATTTTGAAAGCTTTATAAAAATTAGGAAGAGCAAGTAAAAGGGTAGAAGTTAATTTCTTTTTAAGCAAATCAAAAGGTCTTCTTGCTCACTCAACCACTTAAATCCCACATTTTTCTTCACATGCTTGATCGAGGATATGACTATGGTGCTAAAATCCCTCACAAACTGCCTATAGAAACTAGCTAACCTAGGAAAACTTCTCACTTCACTCATGATTTTGGGGGTTGGCCATTTTCTAATGGCTTTCACTTTTTCCTTATCCATCTTAATATCATTGTCACTCACCATATAACCCAAAAAATTAATTTTCTATTAAGCAAAAAAGAGCATTTATCAAAATTGGCATACAATTGTTCATTAACACACATCTCAAATGTTCAATATGTTTATATTCATTTTTGCTATACACAAGGATATCGTTAAAATAGATAATCACAAATTTTCCTATAAAAGTATGCAAAACATGTTACATCAACCTCATAAATGTACTAAGAGCATTTGTCAAGCCAAAAGCCATGACCAACTATTCATACAAACCATGCTTAGTTTTGAAAGCAATTTTCCATTCATCTCTTAATCTCATTCTAACTTAATGATAATTGTGCTTCAAATCAATTTTAGAGAACACACAATATCCATGCGACTCATCCAACATATTATCAAGCCTAAGGATAGGATGTCTACACTTTATAGCAATTTTGTTAATTGGTTGGCAATCAACACATATTTTTCGTGATCCATCCTTCTTAAGCACTAGCAAGACTAAAACCGAACAAAGGACTCATGCTCTCTCTAATGTAACCGTTAGCCATGAGCTCTTCCATTTGTCTTTGAGTTTCTTTGGCCTCTTTAGGGTTTGATCCATAAGCTGGTCGATTTGAAATGGAAGCTCTTAGAATGAAGTCAATTTGGTACTCTATCCTTCTTGATGGTGGCAAGTCGTGGGGCACTTCTTTAGGAAACACCTCTTCATATTCTTGCAAAACCAGCTCAATTGCACTAGGTAAATTATTAGTTTCATGGCTAGCATCCAAAATAGCTCCTTTATATACAAGAACTAGCATAGGTTGATTGGAATAAAAAGCTTACCTAACATCATTAACCTTGGCAAATACACTCCACTTTCTTTTCTTTTGTTTTGAATTTTCTTTCAGCTTATTTTTCTCACTTTTTTTTCTCTTTTTGCTCACTTATCTTTTCTTTGTTTTGCTCTCTTTTTAATTGATCTTTCGAAATTTGCTATAAGGTGAGGGGTACAAGAGTAATAGATTTATTGTCCTTCATAAAGTTATACTAGTTGATGAAGCCATCATGGATTGCATGCCTATCAAATTGGCAAGGTCTTCCAAGCAACAAATGGGCCACTTGCATGGGGACATCATCATATAAGACTTCATCTTGATACTGCCCAATAGAAAAGGCCAACAGGACTTAGTTTGTCATCTTTACCTCTCACTTTCATTCAACCATTGTAATTTATAAGCTGTAAAATGGTTTAAGGTAGGTAAAGATAATTTTTCTACCATGATTGTACTAGCCATATTGTCACAACTCTCCCCATCAACAATTAGGTTGCACACTTTGCCTTTCACATGGCATCTAGTATGAAAGATATTTTCCCTTTGTTCTTCACTCTCTTCTTTAGCTTAGGCATTCAAAGCTCTTCTTACTACTAGAGCCTTTCTTTTAACCGCAACCTTAACTACTTCATTGCTCTCTTCACCATTTGAATTAGACCTTTCCTCCTCCCTTTCATGTTCACTAGCTAATTCAACCTCCCTATTCCCCTTCATTATCATGAATCTTTTATTAGGGTACTCAAAGGCATAGTGGCCATGACCTAAGCACTTGATATTTCTTTACTTTTATGGCACTTCCAACTTGCCTTTACCTCTTAAATCTTCTCCTTTAACCCTTGAAGAGGTTTCAACCGTAGGCTTCTTGAAAGCTTTGACATCCCTTTTCTTATGTTTCTTATCTCAATTCGGCTACCAAAATGAGTTAGAATGATGAACAAACGTGGAAGAAGTGTTTCTTTTGAGTTGTCTTTCGGCCTTTATAGTCATGTATACCATATCCTCTATTTCCACATGGTGTTGTACCTCTACCACATTAGCAATTCATGATTCAACCCATGAAGGAACTGAGCCATAGTTGCCTCATTATCTTCCATCACATTTACCTTCATCATAGTTATCTCTATCTCTTTGCGGTACTCTTCAACACTCCTAGATCCTTGGTTGGGGCTTTGAAGTTTTGGGTACAACTCTCTATAGTAGTGTGAAAAGACAAATCTTTTCCTAATGATTGTCTTCAACTCATCCCAAGTAAAAAGGGATCTTTCAAGGTTTATTCTTCTACTTTGGACAAGTTGATCATACCAAATGATGGTATAATCTATGAATTCCATAACTGCCAACTTCATCTTCTTCTCTTCGAAGTAATTATGGCATTCAAAGATTAATTTAACCTTCTTTTCCCACTCTAGGTAAGCGTCTGGGTCATTTTTGCCTCAGAATGATGATATGGTCATTTTAATGTTGTGTAGGCTAGAACCCACCCTTTCCCTTCTTGGCTTTTCATTTCTTCTTCCCACATTGCTTCTATCTCTTCTCCTCTCACTTCTTTTAGTGTCATAGCATGAAGTGGACAGCTCTTCTTTATCTCTTCTTCGAATTTTTCTTTCATGAGGATGTCTTCTATTTTCCACAATTGTGATTCTTTCACAAAGGCCATCAAGTTTCATATTCATCCTCTTAAATTGTTGTTGCATTGCCCTTAGAGTGAACATGACTTCATCGATTTGTAAACCACTATATTTTTCCATTTTAGAGAATAAAATTCTGTAAAATAAAGGTTAGACAAAAAAAGGGCCTCACCAAAACACTCACCTCACAAGTATTTAAGACACTTCACTCGTCTTTGCACTCATAATTAGGATTTTTCCCTCTATTGAGCTTACAAATACACTTACGTTTTACCACTCTTATCTTCTCTCCTTAAAGTTCTATAGGAACTAAAGAGATAAGATCTTAGAGTTAGAAAAAAAATGTAGCAACTTCTATCACACAACACTCAAGTAATTCTAAAATGGCATGAACCAACAAGAACAATGAGTAAGAAATTAATAGAGGAGCACAAATGGAATGGATGATACAAGACAAGAAAATTTCAGCCTAGTGAGAAAAAATCTAGGTAAAATCGAAAGAAAAAATCTAGGTAAAATCCAAAAAAAAAATTGCAAATGAAATTCAACAAAATTGTAGAAAATTGTCAAGTAATTGTACTACAAAATAAGCTTCTAAGCTAGAATATTGATCATGCATCCCAAACAAACATATTCAAGTTGAATACAAAGGAAAAATGACTTATAAATGAGTTCAATCTTAAAGTTGCAGTTTTTTTTTTTTTTTTGTTACTAAAATTCAAGATAACACTTGTATTTTTCCTTTTCTCTTTTCTTTCATTCTTTTCTCTATTCACTTACTTTTTGCTCTTTTGTTTTGTTCTTTCACACTTTTTCTTTTCTTTTCTTTTTGCTTTTCCATTAATATTTCCTCTTCTATCTTTTGTTTTTCCCAACAATTCACTTGCTATCCAAAAAAATGTTTTAGCACTTGGAACCACAAATTGAGCAATCAAATTCAATTTACTTAGCCAAAATTGACCTAAGACAATTTTCCTATAAGTGTACTCAAAAGGAAGATGTTCCCAGTACAAAACACAATCAAAATTAAGCTAGAATACTAGCAAAGTTGTAGGGGAAATTTTAGCAAAGTTTTGGCCAACCAATAAGGGAGTTGGGATAGCCACCAAAACTTGATGCAAAGTTGAGCAAAATGGTACCAAACCACACTAAAATGAAGTGCAATTTAGTTCCACAACAAGGGATAAACAAGCACAAAGCTAAGGTAACTCAGACAAATTGTCAAACATTTGAAATACAATAAAATAAGAAGCAAAAATTCAGCAGAATTTTTAGTAGAACCTTCACTAAACATGCAAGGAATTGAAATAGAAATGATAAAGAAATAAGTATAAAAAATTTAAAACAAGCAAAGGTAGGATCAAACACTTGGTGTAACATAAAAATTCTTTGCAAAATTGCAGTAGAAAAATCAAAAAAACCAAAGCAATATAGAAGGCAGATTGGTGCACAGTTGGTAGATATTTCAGCAAGCAAATTACACAAAATTGGATAGCAATTCAACAAGACCAAGAAGCATCAAAATGGATAAAAAAATTAGGGGAAGATGGCAAGGAAAATGTAAAAAAAAAATGGAATTATAAACAAGAAGAAAATGAAGAGATATCACCTGAATTGGAAGAGCCAGAGCCCTAATACCAAACTGATGTGATCTCCCATGGAGATGTCCATGGAATTTTCTTCAATTCAACAAAATTTAGCAACCAAATTGAAAAGAAAAAGAAGGATATTTATGTCACACTCTAAAATATGAAGAAAAAGAGTGATAAGTGATGAATTTGATGTCACAAAAAGCAAGCTCTTTAATAAGTCTCAAGTTCTAGTAAGAACCCTAAGAGAGCATTCTCTCAAGAAGAAAATTTTAATTTCATAAAATGAATAATCTGAATTCTAAGTAAAATAAGCCTTCCCTAATAGCTCTTACTTACTAAAAAATGGGTTGGATTAATATCCCAAACAAGCACACCAAAAATACCAAACAAAATAACCACAAAATATAAGCCTAAGTTATGATAAAATATCCTAAAAACAAACAAAAGAATTGGACCGATCAGCCCTACATGCATGTAGCACTCCAAATCAGCCTAAAATGGCTAACATGTTGGATGCTCCAAGTGGCCTAATTGGGTGGCATGGCTTCAATACAAATAACTCTTGAATCCCCAAGGCCTTGCTCCTCATGCGTGCTTTATAATATGTGACATAACCCTTGAATAGCTTCCCTCATCCTCCTAGCCTTGGCTCTTGTAATGGGTCCCATTAGAAGGTGCAAAGCCTTTTAGTGATCTCTAGCTTGGTCCCTCACATTCTCATCACACTCTCCCAGTAGTAAACACTGATATCATTCACTCACCAGTCTACAAGCCTAAGCATTTCGGCGTTCTCTCAGCATACAAGTCTTTAGGCTCACAAGACATCATCATATAACTACTCTCACTGAAACTCCAACAGGAGGATGATGGGGCAAGTGATAATGAAAAGATGACCTAACCCATTTTATCAATAACCCATTCCTATTTAGCCCACTACCAAGGCCAAATTGCAACCCTAGGGTTCCACCTTCTATATAATAAGTACTAGGTATATTCTTAAATCCTGATTTTATTTTTCATTTTTTTTTTCTACTCTAAAACACCTATTGACTTAAGTATTAGAGGGTCTATACTGGACCTTGGTCCGTCATTCCCCTAACTTGTTTTTGTCCTGTAGATTTCTAGGACACTCCTTTAAAAGAGGAATTTGTCAAATTTTGATAGGAACTTAAGTAATCAATTATAACTTAGAGCTTCACCTGTGTGACATCCATCGAATTTGGAAGTCGCATTCCATCTTTTCATTACATATCAATGACATGACCGATTGGGAACTAATATTAGGATAAGTGGGAACACAAAAAATAATTATTGTAAACTATTATTCAAGATGTGAATTTTTATGCATCAACTTCCTCATAAAAGAACCATTAAAACAGGAGTACACCAAGTATTGAAAAAGTCCTTTCAGACCAAATCTAGGATTTCTTCTTTGTATATGTATCTTTTCCAGCCATAACTTTCATATGAGTCTTATAACATTCTCTAAAAGAGTTTGATTATATGACCAATCTATGTCAAGCACATATTTTGCGTTGGCATGATTTATAAAATAACCAGTTGTGAATAGTAGTGATTAACCTTGTACACACCGTTTACATTCTAGTCGGCCTTTTCTTGTCAGCTTTCAAGTAGTTTGCTTTTGCTAATCCAAAGTTCACTCCTCTCTCTCGTATGGTTCTGATGTAACATATGGTAGATGTGAGCTCTAATTTGTATGCTGGCAAAAATCAAATACTTATTTCACATCTGATTTCCCTTGCATTCATTTCATAAAGATGCTTTCCATAATTTTGCAGGAGACACTGAAATCGATCCAAGGGAAATGGAGCAGAGATGTCTAAAGCTGAATTTGTTCACAAAAATTCTTATTGCAGGATTTCAGGTATTCATTATCCTTCTGAAACATTGTATGATATACAATGACTGTATCGGATACAGAGATGTCCAAAACTGTCTGCGTATGGCAAGGTGTGGCGTGGACCAGATTCTGGGGTTTGTAGAATCCAGTGAACAATATAAGTCACTCTTACCTTGTTTTTATCAGTGTAATACTTGCGTTTTAAGTTTCTATTACCTTTTTTTTTTTGTACAACGATGATTTAAGCGCTACTAATTTCTTGCTTAGATTCCCATATGGGTTGACGGATGAAGTTTCAAGTTTAGAGACACATTAGATTCACGTCAGATCAACTTAATTATGTCCCTTAGTTCTCTACACGTCGATCAAGACTGCAAATGGGACAACATAAATATGCGATTTGGTTCTTTTCTTATAATGTAATTTTCAAAACATATAATGTCACAACATTAATCTGCGGAAGAATAAATTGCTAGAATTTTAGTGTGAATTAACGTAAGCAACAATTTATTATATATTTTAATTATTAAATGTCAAATAATATAAAATATTTTTTTGTTAAGTCCAACTAGTTATTGTATTTTTATTGAGCTTTATTATGATGTTTAAGCTTTTGTGGATACTTGGTTTTGTGAACTTTTATTCCTAGGTCTTTTATGATGGCAACATTAATCTACAGAAAAATAAATTGCTAAAATTTTAGTGTGAATTAGTATAAGCAGTAATTAATTATGGATTTAAATTGTTAAATGTCAAATAATATAAAATATTTTTATATTAAGCCCAAATGATAATTATATTTTTATTAGACTTTGTTATGACATTTAAGTCTTTGTTGATATTTGGCTTTGTGGACTTTTGTTTTTAGGCCTTCTACGGGCTATTGACTTATTTTAACTCATTAAGAAACAGGTCTAAGTCTTATCCTATATGTTTTTATGATTGTCTCATTCAGGAATCTATGATATATAAAGAATGATATTTGTGTATTTTCTATTTTTTATCTTTTATCCCTTTCTCTTTGTTTTTTTTTTTCTTTCAACTTAATCATGGAAATGAGATTTATATTTATGTATATTATTCAATTATATATTTATTGATAATTGTTTACAAATATATATACTATAAATTGTAATTAGATCTATATTTTATTTATGACTGATTCTTTAGATTCTATCAACAATATCAAAGTCATGTTCTAACTATGTAGTTGTGAAATTCTGATTTGGAAGATTTCAATAATGAATTTTGTGTTCTCATCGGAATCGTATGCGGAAACATTAACCAACATGTGTTTGTCTAAGCCCTGGCTTTATGATTTGAGTAAACGTAAGTGTAAACAATTTGGGGCTAATGTTTTCTGTAAATAATTTGGCGAATATGAGGGTATAAAATGCTATTATCCAGAATTGGGTCAAAATTGGTTCTAATGACCCAGTTTGCAGACAATAAGAGAAGGGGAGTAACTCTATGCTTACTTCAGAGTTTTCTATTATTACCACCCGAAATCATTTTGAATGTTGCTTCTTATGCTTCCTTTGCGATTGTGACAACTTGGGGCATCCAAGAATTAGGCTTTTTGACCCACGTAATGTGGGATGGGAAACTTTTTCCGAAACTAATGCTTCTTTCAATCTTATTACCGGCATAAAGTGGCTTTTGGCCATAGCAATTTGGAAAAGGCAAAATGTTGGCATTGCCAATGATGTCCAACGCATAAATGTTAGCAATGCCAATGTTGTCCTGCAAATATCTAGTATCTAACATGCACGCTATAGCACAATGAAAATCTTGACAATACCAATATCTTCCATATAAAAATCTGTATCATGTTGTAGTTACGTCTTTTCAAACTAAAAAAGTTTAAACGTTTGTTGCAGAAAATTTACCTAATCTGAAAAAACCATTGTAACTTCCTTTTATATCTCAGTGAGTAATTTGAATTTTTTTTTAATTTTCTATTCTTTTCTATAAATTCCCCTTTCCTTCAGTCATAGAAACAACCCATCTCACTTCTAATTGTTGTTCTCTTCCTCTTCCCTCACTTGTTTTTCGATTTTCAAAAATTTCTTTCATCACTACCTATTAAGACATTGTTGATCTGCATTTAATGCAAACATTTCTTCTGAGGTAATTTTATAAGTTAAATTAGTTTCTAATTTATATAAATTTGTTTTGTTTGTTTAATCAGAATCGTAGTATTTTAATTTTTTTATTGATGGTAATATATTATTTATTTAATATGCATGATAAATTTTTTTACTTATGAATTTAGCAATGCACATTATAAGCTAAATCTAATTTTTTTTTCTATATTCCCATTTGATTTGATGAAATATATGGGGTCGTATTATATAATTTGATTACAGAAAATACAGATACCTCTAACATTTTTTTTTTAGGCCTTTACATTAAATACTATGCTCTATACTTCATATATTGTACTATATAATAGATCATTTATTTTTCTGATTTTATACATGCACATTTTAAGTTAAATCAATTATTTTTTATACATTTTGCTTTGATTTGTTCAAGTGGTAAGGCTTGCATTATTTTTATTGTAAAAAAAAAGAGATATGTTGTAACGTTTTTACGTTACCCATTTGAATGGTACAACCATTTAAGTCTCATTAAATGGCTGTAATGGCCATTTAATATTGTGGTAACGATTTAGCCTTTTCTTGATGGAAGAAAGGCTGTTTATATATTTTTTTCTGGGATCCTCTCATTGTTCTTTGACAGACTTCATACACTATCAAAATCAGAGAGAAAAATGTGAGAAACCTTTGGAAAAACTACAACCAACCTGATCACATAAGCAATGGCTAGAGGTATGTTTTCACTTCCATTTTTCAAATGTATCCTTATATTTCATGTCTATTTAGAAGCATGTATAGGATTTTAATTTGTTTATCATTTGATATCAGAGCCTTCATTGCCTCTCCCTTGATTGAAGTTACTAAAAAGTTTTTCAAAAATTTTACCCTGTTTTTGAAAAAAATCTAGACTTATGTGGAATCATCCAATTTACCAAGTTTTTGGTTGAGAAATCATTGAGATACAAGATTTACAACATTTCTGTGAGTGAAATAGCTAAATTGGATGAAGAAAATGCTGGAAAATGGTCGGGTCAACATTCGGGTTGTCTGGGTCAGGTTTTTTGGTTGAGATGGTCCACCTCGAGGAGAAGATGAGCCAGACGACATGTCATTTTATGTTTAATGAAACAACATGTCATTTAAAGCCACAGTTTGGACTATCATTTAAGGACTCAATGATGTTGTTTTGGGCAAAACCCAAAATGATGTCGTTTTGCCGTCCAGTTAAAAAAAACAGAATTTTATTTTGGTGTAATTTTTTGAAAATTTTTTTATAAATTCTTACATTTATGAATTTTCATAAATTTGGAAATAAAAAAATAATATAACTATTTATAATTTTGTTATTTATTATGAATATTGCAATACATACTTTAATTGTTTATTTGTATATATAATTTTTGATATTTTATGCATAATTTGGCCATTTATGTAATGTATTTAAATTGTTGAGCATTTTAATTATTTTGCTCAAATTAAGACTATGTACAAAATGTATGATTTTATATGCAATTATGGATTATGCTCATATTATGCATGAATATTA
>JANHAO010002037.1:0-30347 GCA_026873985.1 Saraca asoca | reverse complement strand
ATAATAAGAATAAAAAATATTTTATTTATTAAATATTAAATATAAAAATTATAATAAAAATAAATATCCTTTATTTAAAAGAAAAGATTATTTTTTAAAAAATTATATAAGCATACCTTTTTATGTCATTTTACATCTATCAACTAGCTTATCAGCTACTTTTATCAAACACTTCTAATTTAATAAGTTAGCTTAATAGCTTTCAGCTTTCAACTAACAACTTTCAGCTAGCTTGTAGCTTATTAGCTTTCAGCTAGCTTATCAGCTAATTTTACCAAACAGAGCCTAGATCAGACGATCCAGAAAGAACAAGACCGTCACATTAACAGTTGAAAACTATGTACAGTGAAGGGTATGGCCTAAAACAAGGGAAATGAAAGCCTAAAAGATAGAAAAGACAACACAACAATCTAAGCATGAAGACTTATCCGTCCTACAGATTACAAATAAAGACTTTGACTACTAGTTGCAACTCCCAACCCGCAAAGTGAACTAAGAGTTGGGGGACTTTTGTTATGGGTATTTTTCAAAAAACATGATTTTAGGCTAACCAAGGTCCAATAAGAGACACAGCTAACCAGATGAAGGCCTAGATTGGGGATTGAGGTCACTCAGCGAGGGTTCAAGGTCATCGGGTGCGAGCTGAAGACATTGAGCAGCATTGTAGCAGGGAGCACAACTCACTGAGGAGGTTTTCAACCTACCAGCTAGAAGATTACCATCCTAGCTGTCCCCAAGGTAAATGACCAAGCAGGAATAGCGAGGTCAGCCAAAGCTCTAGCTCGCTCACCAACATAATGCCAGGTCACAAGGTTAGCGATAGGACGCATGTATGAAGCCCAGTCAGCAATCCAAGGCACACGTCTCCAACTGATAGCTTAACCTTCAAACTTACACATCAGCCCATCGAAAATTCGATAATGATTTATCTAGCATTAATTACCCGACGCCAAGCATTAAATGCCTGAAGTAGTAGAAATAATCATTCTATTATTTGTGAAGTTACACTTGTAACCCTCTCCCTTTCTATAAATAAGAAGGGGGTGGCCACTGTAAAAAGAGAGAAAAAACTTACATGCAAAAACTCTACCGGGAAACCTAAAGAGTGAAAGTAATTGTACTCTATAAGGAAGTACTTCCATTATACTCAAAAACAACTCTCAGTTGGTAATCAAAACCACCGTGGATGTAGGGGCTAACTTGGCTTTAGCCAAATTACGATAAAACTTCTGGTGTTTGCTATTTTTCTTCTCTTCCATTATCTTCTTTTTCTATTTTCTATCATATTCTACTTGCAGTCTAGGGTGACATTGAACACAAACTTGTTGACCAGATTTTGGTATCAATAACTATAAACAAAAGTAAATGAATAAAGCTCAAGCAAATTCCTCGATATAAATAAAGTCCAAATAGATCCCTTGATAAAATCAAAAGATCATGTAAACCTATTACTATACAGCATAGAATTGTCATACAACGACATTTAAATGAAGGCAAAAGTAAATTAACAAATAGTGAGTCATTAAAAAGTCACAACACTTATTAGAAGCATTACTAAACACAAAAAAAAAGTAGGAATTCACGTGGTTGCATGGCCTATTTTTTACATAAAAGGTAACAGAAACAATCCATAATAATAAATCAAGTTTAAACAAACTTCTAATTTTTAGTTAACTTTTCAAAGAGCTGCTCCTAAGGTTTATTCCCATCATCAAGTTTAGAAAGGTTGCACAAAAAAAAGACTAGTAATCATCGTCTATGTTAGCAAAAGAACTGCTCTTTCGACTCTTCACTGCACACTCCTTGGAAGCCTTTTACTTAGGCAAAGGTGACACATCAACATGAACGATAGGTAACTTGATCTAATTAGGGGAAAAATCATCTATCATAATCATCTCAGGCATTGGTATGGTCCAAATGAAAAATGATACAATGGGTTTCTACTCTAACTGAGTTTAGGATCGAGTTCCACCTGGTCACCTTAGATCCATATTGGAAGGCCAAAGCTGGGCCAATAGGTAACTTGTAAACAAAGTGGAAGTTTCACAATTAAAATACTAGTTTCTTCTAATAGATTTAAGGAAATTAGCAAGTTTGCAAGAAGCATAAGCATGTAAAGTAAGGACAGAAAAGCCTCTATTTTCAACACTTCCAGATAGATAAGAGTTTAGGAGCATACAAGGTAGTATAAAAAACTCACCAAGCAAAAAAGAAAACCCTAAAGGCCATATAGGCATGCTAAAAAAAGTAACACAACCCAAAAATAGCAAAAATGCACTAGAGCAAGAGTGGTGTTGTTAGGAAAACTTATTCAACTTTTATAGAGATGAGAGGGTAATCTAAGTTTACAAGGGTCAAAGCAAATGGAAGGGATGAAAGAATGATTTCTCTAGGTTCCAAAACACCTCGAGAAGGAAGACTCCTAGGGAATCTCAAAAGTTCTCTGGAAAAAGAGATACTAAAGCAACCTCAAGTACTAATTTCCTATGAAGACTAATTAACATTTTAAGTATAAGGGAATGATTAAATATGATGCAATAGGTAGCCTGTTGGAGCTTTGGTCAAATGGGGAAACCATTGATTCCAATGTAACAAAGTCATCTAGCAAAGTAGAAGAAGGAACTATAGGGAAAAATACCCATACAAATGTTATGTAGGGAATAATTCAAGAAATAAGCAAGAATGCATGAAAAGAATTTGAAGAAATGGTGTGCAAATAAAGTAAATTCATTAAGGTGGCTGATCGGCATAGTTCGTACATAAAAAAATAGAGAGAGGTAAAGTCACTACAACAAAAATAACAACAAAATAGACCAAGCAAAAGCCATTGATAGTAGTCAAGCAAAGTTAATCTTTAGATGAGCCCTATAGAATCTCATCCAAGGTCTTATCTTGATCAATCCTTGTCAAGTCAAGTGTCAAGCTAAGATTAAAGTGCTAAATTTGACGAAGGACCTCTCTAAAGCTAGACCAAATCATAGGAAAAGCCAAATCCTTAACCTTATTCATGGCTTTTTAGAGCCTGTCTTCGAAAGTTGCCTCATTACCCTTTCGAGTTTGTCACTCAATGTCCTGCTCCTTTACCAAGTTCTCATTTTATTGTTACAAGGCATCTACATGCTCAGCCTTCTGGAGCAAGTAATCCCACTTCTTTATGAGCTTGATGACATGGTTAATCAAATTATATATGTTATGGACTCGGTTAACCATCTTTTTCATTTTGGCCTCTAGATTACTTTGAAGCTCAACCATGACTATGGGGTCAATCTTAGCCAGCTCTATTTCACTCCTAGTAAAGGAAGGCACTATGGCTAAAAGGGCTGTAGTTGAATGAATAATTTAAGTAATAGAGGACTTCAAAAGGCATAAAGATCCATGGTCCAGTAGGAAGTCTTCTATACAGTCCTTGCCGACAAGGAAAAGCAAATAATTTTGTAGAAAAAGCACTGTAGTCAGTGTTTTGTATAACAAACTATCTATAGCATCAAATGGCAAGTTGTCCCCTTCATAGGCTACGATCAACTCTAACTTTTCCTAAGCCTTTACTCTAATTTTCTTTATTGTAAGGGTAAAGGCCTTGGAAGAGCCACCTTCTTCGCCTTTACTGGATTCTTTAAATGAAGCTTTTCATTTCCTTGAAAACAAGGTCTTACTTTACCTGAAGACAAGCTTAGGTTGATTGAAAAGGGAGAAACCACAAGCTATGTCAACAAGAGGAGCTAGCGTGAGCTGAATAGTGAGAAGCACTATTGGTTTTTCCTTAGCTAAGGCTCACGCATGAATTTCAACTACACGCTTGTCCTCCATTTTTAAGTAGTGGATATTTATTGCTTCATGATTCAAGCAGCAAATACAAAGGTTAGAAAGATGAAGTCGAATAACAATGATAAAGTAAAGGGAAACAATATACAAAGTACAGATTAGGCATCGAAAGGTCCTAGTGCTAATAGTTGAGTGATGAGATCCTGGTCTTTGCCTAAAAGAACTTCAAAAGAGCCTCCCCGAGGTAATTTGGTGGGCTTGGACCATTTTGAGGGATAAAGCATTCTGCTATCTTGGAGAAAGAATAGGAGGAAGCCCTCAACCATTCGAATTTTGAACAAAGAATGCTTCTAAGTACTAACATTGGTGAAGGTGTGTTCTTGACAAAAATACTATTGGATCACTAAAGAAAATGCACCTAACCCCTAATCGTCTATTGGGAATAAGTGAAAAAGAAAAGGAATGACCCTACAATAAGGACAAGATGAAGTCGGAGGCTAAGAACTTCAAAGCAGAAAAGGAAGGCCCAAGCATTTAGGTTAATTACAAGAGATAGACATTTACTGCCTGTAAAACATTCTTCTAAAGAGCAAAAAAATGAAGGCAGATGTGGAAATGATTGATTACGTCCCCATTAAACATAATAAAAGAGGAAGTGATGTAGTTACATGCTCACTCGTCCTTCAGGTAAGCTTGAAGACAATCCTTTCAATGAATTCCTCTTGAATATGGATCTTCTCCAATTCACATATCATTTTGGGATCTTGCCATTAATATGCAATGACTATCCACTTAACGTCTGGGTGTACATCTTGTAGGGTACCAAGTATGGTGTTGATCAAATGCACTTGTTCTTGTCCATGCTTATCGTAGGATCATTCAACCATAATTGTTTAAAAAGGGAGCAAATCAATAAATGATATTTTCAAGTGAATATTCCCCAAGTTCAGATGAAAAGTCAAAATCTCATGAGAGGTTGATGGGGACACCTAAGCCACCAAACATTAGAGGGAAAAAAACACAATGACAAAGCAAAATAATAATAATTAAAATGGGCAAAGATCAAGGATGGGACAACCGAAAAAAGGACAAACGAGCAACAAAGGAAGGCATCAGTAAAAAGAAGGAAGAGAAGGAGAAAGGCAAAAAGTCATGTAAAGTTAGGCACCGATCTTTACTGTGTGAGACAAGAAATAGTAAGTTGGTGCAAAGTGTAAACCACCATGAAAAAGGCACCATAGCCAACACATTTTTAGAAAAAAAAACACAGTAATCAGAAGTGAAACAAAGCATTATAGAGGCAAAGATAAGAAGTTATCTATAAGGAGCAGTGATGGCAAGGTTAGAGTTCAAAGAAGTATCATTGAAGAAGAAAAAGAATTATAAGTAGTGGTGCCAAAGCTCAGGGTCAAAAGTAAAGAAACAAAAATGACTCTAGAAGTTCCAATAAAGATTTTTATAGACAATGCAAAAAAGATCCAACACCTAAGGAGTGACTATATGAATGGTCTGGATGATAATCCGTATCACCAAAATGACCGGTCTAAATCTCGAGGCCTTTTGAGATGCCAAAGCCATCATTACTAACAGTGTGAATGGCAGCTTGCCTAAGGAACTGAAATAATGTTAACTAGGCTAGTCATGTCACCAATTGAGAGAGAAGGAGGACAATTGACACAATCTAAAATAATCCATAGTCTGTGTTCATTCAACCTATGGTCAATTGGTTAAGACAAGGCAAGGAATTAGCATTTAGCACAAGCTACCTCTTGTTAGTCAACTAGCCCACTTGGTCGAACAACCTTGGCCACAAGGTTAGTTGAAAACTTTGAATATCAACCACTCAACAAATGCATGATAAAAGGCATGATTAGGCCCACATGAATAATGTAATACTAGCAACCGTCTAGCAAGATTCTTGCTGACATTACAAATGCCCTGCAGACACATAGTAATGCCCTATTTGCTCAAAATCAAGCTAAATGGCATGTTCAACACTTTTAAATACCAATTAATATCCCTCTTCTAAACCATCTTCTACACACTTATTGAATCTCTATCAAAATATTGACTTGATCATCAGATAATGCTTAAGGGACAACTTACGTCATGTGCGACTGATCATGCTATGTTTGCAAGTAGCTTGTTTTGCATCGTTGATCAACCTAGCCAATTAAGGAGTTTCAATATTAATTATGAATTGATCATTTTTATAATATACATATATTAAAAAATATTGATTTATTTCTAAACAAAAAATATTAAAGCCTGTAATATTTTACCATCATAGAAATAAAATTTTAGTTTAACCACTATAAAATATATAAATTAAGTAGTTTATTTGTTGTCTTTTAACTAAGGATATGTTTGATAATCCTAAAACTTTTAACATTGAATTTTAAGTGTTAAATCTATTAGGTTTTCAATTTATATAGTTTGAATAATTTCTTACTTTAAACACTGGATTTAGTTAATAATTTAAATTTTTTGTATAACTTCAAAATTATCCTTAATTATGATTTAAAAATTTTATGTACAAGATTCCTAAAACAAAGATAAGATTGGATATATATATATATATTTGTCTAGTAAAATTAAATTAAAGTAGGATTAGTTACTATATAAATTTTGTGAATTTTTTAATTTGATATTTAGTCTTAACAAATCAAATAAATAAAATCTAATTTTAAGTCTAAAATTCTTCAATTAAGTGACGAAGTGGTGTATTCAAATATACCCTAAGGCTAGCGATAAGCCAAGCTAAGTAGTCTTAGGTCAAACTTGCATCGTTTTAAATTTGTTTAGCTCATAGCTTGACTCAATTCACTATGCTCAAATTTATTGTAACAATAGAGTATTTTGTCCACAGTTTAATAGCTTAAAAAAATTTAAGAAAGCAAATATGTTTAATAACTTATTAGCATAAAATAAATAAAAAATATGAATGACAAAAGAAAGTATTATAATACTATTTCTTATATTATAATAATAATAATTAATACAATATAAATGACAATTTGTCTCAAAATTTAAAACTATATTACGATGACAACTATACTTATAAAAAATGAAGTAATATATTAGTAATAAAAATATATTATATATTTTATAATAAAAAATTTTCAAATATTTTATTTAAAAATATAATATATTTTCAAATATATATTTATTTATATATCTATATATCGAGTTAGTTCATGATATAAATGAACTAAGCTCTTAATAGTTCAAGCTCAACTAATTTACAACATAAGCCAGCTAATTCAACTCATGTATCATTCATATATTTGTTTCACGAGCTTAATTTGTCAAGTGAAAACTTAAATTGTGAGTCACTTGCAAGCTAGCTAAAGTTGTTACGATTCCTAGTTTTAACTATATTATGATGAATTTTGAATTAATAAATACATGAATGTTCCAAAGAATTTTGAACTATAAAATAACACTTCACTAAATTTTAATTCTTTTATAAAGTAAGCAGTTTTCTCATTTTGAAAATTATTAAAATGAATAAGTTAAAAAAATAACATTTCAAATTGATAAAATTAACAATCATATAAAATATCACATTTTAGTTGCTAAGATATGACACAGAACTTTTAAGGGGCATTTGGTTGGAAAATTTTAGGATAAGCTTAGTTTGTGAAAATATTTTTTATTTTTATTTTCTAAAAATAATTTTCATTTTTAGATTCTCATTTTTCTGAAAATGTGATCGGTGTTTTTTCACATTTATTTTTCATTTTTATATTTGAATAATAATTATAACATAATTCTTGATGAGTTATAGTAGTGTTGATAGTGGTGATAAGGATAGTTGTGATTATGGATAGTGGTTTTGGTAGCTGATGACCAAGGTGAATACTAGTGGTAGTAGTAAATGGTGGGTGTGAGTGAGTGGTGGTGATGGACGGTGAGAACGGGGATGAATTGTTAATCTTAGTAGTGATAGCAGGTGGCATTGGTGGAAGATATGTGTGGTGGTAATTAGTGATTATGCGATGGTTGATGATGGGTGTGGGGTGAATGGTGGTAGGACAGTGGGTAGTGAAAGTGAATGGTGGATAGTGGGAATGAAGGTGCACAATGGGAATATGTGATGATAGTGTTTGATGATTATGAGTAGTGGAAATTTATAATGAGTATTAGTGGAAGGTGTAGCAATATAGGTGCTTATGTGAAAGGGAAGTGGGTAGTGGTGGTAGTGGAGATGGAGACAATGGTGGTAATGATGGTGGCGACATCAATAGTGGTAAAGGTGGTGGCGGTAGATGCAGTGATAGTGGTAATGGTAACAACAATGGTGGTGGAGGCAATGGTAATAAAGGTAATATTTGGTAGGTGGAAATAAATATTGGTGGTGTGATTCCCCTAATTTATTATAATCTGTTAAAATAATTTTAAAATTGTCACAATATAAAAATAGAAATACATGATGTCATTTTACTATTTTCTAAATTTCCAAAAATAAGAAGTCCATTTTCTAGAAAATGAAAATTGTAAAAGTCATCCAAACACATTAACATATTAGCACTATTACAAAAATACATTTACATATCAGTTATTTCATACATTTGTGTTAGTTTGGAGACTGACATCTATCTGAGTGATGTTGTAGGCTAGAACAATCCATATTAGTTTTTTAATTGATGTATAACATAGAAAATAACATTAGTTTCTAATATACAATTAATATCTTTTTATTTGGAAAAAAATTTTATATATCAATTTTTTATTAATAATTAATGTCTTTTCTTCCTCTAAAAACTTCTGCTTTTATCACAAATTGACATATTTTCTTAACCACTGAAGACGTCAATTTTTTAAAAATAACTAACATCTTTTCTTGAGCAATAATAATACTAAAACGTCAATTTTTTTATATAACTGATGTCATCATAAAAAAAACGTCGATTTTGTATAAAAACTTGTGTCTTTTCCCTAAAAAAAAAAACCTATTTCAAACTATTTGTTTTACAAAAATCTGCTGCTAATTACATTTTTATAAGAAAATGCTACTATTTACATTTTAGTAGAAATAACCATCAAACCAAAGTTTACAATCACCTAACACAATCCCAATTTCAACAACATCAAGCATTTTATTGGACCAATAAAAAATTCAAGAATTACAAAACTAAATTAAAATCAAAACATGCCAAATTAACAAGTCTATACATAATAATCATTTACTTACTTGCTAACCAAATTCACTCAATTATACTTCTCCTTTAGTTATGTCTTCTTCTATAATGCAATTCTTGACATTGGTGAAAGCTTCAATTAAGAAATTTCAAGTGCTGTCATGTCCATCCATATAAACCTAAGTTATATTTTTATATATATAATTCACAAGAGTCAATTTACTTGAAAGATTGAATTTTATTTTTTATGGAATTAGGAAAATGATAAATGTATTTCATATAAGCAAACTATTTAAGAGCTTATACAGATTATATATTATTACTAGATGACTGAATTCCTTCTTGAGGTAGTTACTGCTCCATTGAAATTAAAAAATTTTATTATCAAGTTATTTTAATAAGCACATAATCAAGTATAAGTATCTAAACTAAAAATTATGTATTTAGTTTCCTATATACAATAAACACATAATATATCAAATATATGCATTTAAACTAAAATTTATACAATTGCCAATAAATACAATCAATTACCTTTAATTTTTCCTAATTTTTTTCTCCAAGAGTATCTTCAACCTATATCCTTTCACCATAATCATCTCACACGTAGAATTCCTCTAAGTTGCCTTCATCATTCATCAAAGGTAGTCCTAAAAAGAAATGAGGGGTCTCCTCAATATCTTTACTTATCTTTTTTTCATCCCTATGACCAGCAATCTATCTCTTCCTTTGAAGAACTATAAACCACTTCTTATTAACCAGGTTTGTGATATAAAAAATCTGTTTTGCTTGGGATGTCATTATGAATAGTTTCCCCTTATAACCTTTCCTATTAAGATCCATAACATTAACCCTAACTCATCGACTCGGATGTTATTGATATTCTCAACTGATTTACATTAAAACACATGTACCCTGAATTTGATTTAGTCAAGCTCCCATATGTCTTCAATATATACATATACAACATTTTTATCTTTGGAACTAGAAACATACATTGACTAAGCCATAAAAGTAACCCCAGTATTTTGCATTGTGCTCCTATTATCCTATCCCTTTGAGTAGAAAGAATACACATTAATGTCATATTCATGATAAGATAAGACCTCTATGTAAGGCTCATAGGCTAACTATCTTAAAGTTTCAAAAACATCATTTGTTGTTTATGCCAACCAAAAATGAACTCAATTCTAGAACCAAGTGATGAAAGTGTAGTTGTATTTAACTTGTACCCACTATTCATTCTTTCCACAATTCTGCTATCAAGTGAGGGTCATATGCAATTCTCCCCTTGTGACAAGACTTAGGAACTTTGGTAGCTTCTATATTTGATAAGTATTCATTGCATAACTTAACAAACTCTTTAGCTATATAGCCTTTAATAATACATCCTTCAAGCTGTTATCAATTCCTCATATATCCTTTTAGGATTTTCATATCTACAATCCTTGACTATCCAAAATTGAACAAAATTAAAAAAAAAAAAAAGGAAATTTTGAACTTCTATTACAAATTTACAATCCCAAACATGTAAGAAAATAAGGTAGTTATGTCCTATGCTAGAAATGTATTAGGGCATTTCTATGTTCTAACTATAATAAAATTCAAAAGAAAAGTGGTTGTTTCCTATAAACAAAGAAAAAGCGAGAGAAAAAAGATCAGTTTAGACCACCAAGAAAGAAAGAGTGAAAATGAGCTAGGCTTTTGTGGTTGGTGAAAGAGTAAGAATGCCTTTGAATCATTGGAGATAGAGGGGGAGAGAACTACAATATCAAACATGGAAAAGAGTGAGAATGATAGTAAGATGTTAAAAAACTTCTATATAAATAGAAGATGTTCAACGTCAGTCGTATAATCAGAACCAACATCTTGATTTTCATTTAAACAAGAACATTCTTGCCACTACATCTCATTTATTTTATATTATTTTTGTCCATTTTGTTTTGTTAGATAATATATTATAATTTTCACAAATAAATTGCTCAAAGGAGAATCATTTTTTGAATTATATTTGTCCATTCAATATTACTTAAATTCTTGAATTATTTTGTCTAATTTAATAGTATTAAATTCTTAGTAAGATAGAATTATTTCATTGGAAATAGAAAAAATTAATGGCTATAGTATAAATTTTGTTCATAAATAAAATTAGACAAAAAAAATTCTAGTTTTAACAAAACAGAGATCTCTAATATATTAATTTATAATATATAACTTCATTTAAAATGTGTGGAAACTTTGGATGTTGGTTTTTTTTTAAAATATGACGTCATTTCTTTTAACTCATATTTAAAAAAAAAAGATTTCTAATATAACATCTAATTAAAATGTGTGAAGACTTTAGACGTTGATTTTATTTAAAAAACTGACATTGTTCCTTTTAACTTTTATTTTTAATAAGATAGAAATCTCTAAGTTGTTAATCTAATTAAAATATATGGAGAGTTTCTTAATTGTATCTCTTCCAAAGAATTGCAAAATTCAATTTGTTATATATTATTAGCAACTTTACATCTAATTTAAAATGTGCAGAGACTTTAGACATTGGTTTTTTCTAAAAAAAAACTGACGTCATTTCTCTTAACTAGTCTTTTTTAAAAAAAAACAAACATCAAATATTATATATCATAATTTTCATTTTAAATATTGGTTATTATTTTGAAACCAAAGTGTAAATCATTAATAATGTCAGTTTGTATTAAAAATCGATGCCCTTTTTTTAACTATTTTTTTTTAAAAAAAGACTAATTCATTACAACATAGGATTACAATACAACAAAATAGATATATATTATAATTCATTACAACTGATATATCCAAAGTAATATAAAACAAACAATACATTATAACTTTCTTATTGGTCTTTATCACAATATGGTAGGAGAAACCCAACCCACTGATATAGAATTTGGTCAATTTCAACTTAAGCGTAAGGACAGGTACCTCCAAAGTACTGCAAAATAATATACATATAACAAATCACATATCCTATATCATAGAGCAGCACTATAATTTTTGTAACAGAAGTCTTAACGTATCCATATACACATATCTATATATCAAATACCCAAATTAAACTATTATACCTCTTGTGGATTGTGGTGAGCTTTCTCCATTTGAATGATTACATCACTCATATAGCTCATTATAAAGTATCCACACTCCACATATTCCTGTTAAGGAGGGCTCTACAACAAATCACATATATGTACTCAAATAACCATTTCAATCAAATATGAAATTACTTAGAATATTATAAATGGTATTCAATATGACAAAAAACTTATTTTAAAGGCGATCTATTTTGTGTTAGGCTTTTTCCTATTGTTGCCCGTGATATAATAAATCTATTGAATCAAATTCATGGAAAAAATTAGTATGTTAATAAGAGAAATCATATATAATATAAATCCAAAAACTAAATTTTAACTTATAAAATAGCTCACGAGTTAACTAAGTTTCTGATATTCTTGCGAACTGGATGCCTTAAGGGATCAAGACAGTAAGTGACATTTCTCTCCGCATAAATCATGCACAACATCCAATGATGCCTATAATAACAAAATATCAAATAAGTAATAACAAATTAATGCCTATAATAACAAAATATCAAATATCACATCAAATACTTACAACTTAATAAACGGTGCAAAACACATTAACTCTAGGACTTCTTTGATGTATGTTGCTTTTTTGCCATGGCTAGAGTTTACCAATGCAACTAACTGTGGACATAGAAATTTGGCATTTAGTCCCCTGGTTCCACAGTCACGATGCATAAACCTATACAAGGAAATAAAGAAAATGGTTAATCAAACACTTTGAACTGTATAATATAAGTAAAATTATGAACTGAAAGTTAAAACCAAATGCACATTTCAAAAACTTGGATGCAAGATACATTTATCTTCCATGGTTAAGAATTGCATAATGTCATCCTTGGTCACAAAATTATTACATTCATTACCCATGACCTCAGCATCCATATGAATATGGATGAAATCATCATTTGTCATCTTCTCAGCCACAGCAAATAACATTTTCCTTGGTTCAACAGGACGTATTTCTTAGGTTTGAGTTAGTTAATCAATTGGTTGATTCATTGATTCCTTGATTTTCTTACTTGCAACCTTCATGGCCTCCTCTGTGGCAAAATTAACATGCATAAAATTATGAAATTTAGATATTAAAGATATAATAAAATTAGGTCTTCCAAATATAATTAATTATTAGATAGAAAATGATACCTTTATAGTGGAGGTGATAAGACTCTTGGGCCATACAATGTAAATCCTAATTGCTTAGCCCACTATCCTTAGATCATTTGTTGGCAACAGAAGTTTTGCACTCTAATATAATGAGGTGTCAATGATGACCTTCACTTGATCACCCAACAATTGTTGGCAATGGAAGGTGCAGCTGTGGAAAACCCTTCCATATACCACAGTATATTCCTTGGGTGCCAGAGTTAGAAGACATTTGGCTCCTTTCTATATGGACAAAAAAATCAAATTGAAAAAGTTAATTATAATGTTATTTTTCATAGAAAATATTAGAAATTAATTACATAATAAATGAATTTTAAGCTTTTAGTCATAGTCATTTATCTTCAGTAGCTCTACAAATGGGTTAGGGTCTTCTAGGTAGCTGGCTTTCACGTTCCTAGGTAGGGGAGTAATGTGCATCTCTACCTTATCATGAATAGGACTTAGGTCTACCTCTTTTGAATTACTTGAGTAGCAATTTCCTCTCTTATCTTTTATGTTAATTAAGTAGTAATCCTTGTAGTAAGATCCTCCAAAGATAGTGATTATCCTTGAAAACACTTTGATAATCCCCTAAAACAGGCCTTAAGACCCACTCATCCCTTAACCCCCTGACACACCCTGGATGTTCTTCAATTCCAAATGCAACTATTAATATGTCCATCATTCTATATGGAATAAAATCTCCCTCAATTACTTGTTGTGTGAGAGAATTCTGTGGCACACAATTAAGAATATTTATTACAACTTAACACTTACAATTACTTAAGCAATTAAAACTTGCAAATTACTTACAATTTTCTCACCAACTATCTAGATTTCTTTAGTCATATATTCCACAATTCATGTCGAGATATGGAAATGACTCATGAATTAGACTAATTAGACATTTGTTATTCTACAAGCTTTTCCTTGACCAAAGCTTGCTCAAGCTCTACAAATCTGTCATGAGACAATGTATGTTTATATATGTTTTCTGCTTGTCTCTCCTTGTTGACTGCACTCATAACTTGTTGACCAAAAAAATTGGTAAGATGGTTAATTAATATATAGTTGAAAAAAATTATAAGGTAAAATGACCAAATTTACTTGAAAAGCCTTAAATGGGTGATGCTTCACAAAATCCTTCCACACATATTGATTGAGGAAGTTGTATTTCTTACGGGGATTTTGATCACCCTTCCTCTTAATGGTGAAGTAATCCCTTATCAATCGATTTTTGAAGTTCTTCCACCTTTCATCCACAAGCTTTAAGACCTTTTTTTTTTCTTCCCACACATTAGTATCATGTCATAATCTAAACTCCTGGTCATGACCGATATGAATATCAATCCTTGATTAATAATCACTAGTTTTTAACCTATCTCTATTATTCATTTCTACTCATACTTTTTTCAATATTTCCCACTTTTATATACTTAAAACTCAAATGGTTGATAAGGGCAAACTTATAGATGACAAGAAAAAAACATTGATATATAAACATATTTTAATAATGGACTGAGGCACCATCAGCCATGGCACACACCTGTTTAAACTTTCATTCAACAAGCTCTCAACAATTTCATAATATACATGCACTCCTAAAGACTTTCTATTGTGGTGGTATTTACATCAGCAGTGACTTGCATAAAGTTTTCACCCATTCTTACTTTTCAAAGGTGGATTAACAACAATTTCTTAAGAATCTGAAGAAAAAAAAATCCACAGAAGAGTGAGTCTCAGACTTAGTGACATAAATCCTTACCTAACTTATGAATTTATCAACATTTAACTAAACACATATATATCATATCTTTAGAAAGTATAACTTAGACCAAAATTATCCAAAACATTATAAAGACCCAAGGGATCAACCTCTAACTAATATCACAATACATTTTGAATTGTCACATTAGTTTCTCATGGTCACAAACCATTCATCAATCATTATATATTTAGGTTATAGTACTATATTACTTTCTAGCATTTCACAAGACTTAATCATCGCATGAGTTTATTTCATATTGTCTTTCCACATTAAATCTTCCTTTAGAATTTCTTAACATAGTTATAAATCATATTATTCACACAACTTCAAGTTGTTAATAACCAAGTCACATATTTGAGTCATACTTTATCACATTTAATGTATTTGAATAACAATTCCAATAAACAACATAATAAAAATACAATGTAAACCTCCTTGTTACTCCGGTCTAGTCATAACCTGCACAAACCTAACCTTTTCCCTCCAGCACTTGCCTTATGCCCCTTTGCCATTTGGAACGTGCAGATCCAAGATTCAGTTCATTATTTCCCCGCCATCATTCTTATATCAAGCCTCAAAGAGCTTTTAGATATTCAATTATTCCATTCTCATAATAGATATCTCATTAATTTCATATTAACATATTTCATCATCATTCATAACATTGTATATCATTCCATGTCATGCATGAGCTTTTCACCATATAATCACATACAGTATTATAATTCCAATAGCAATCATATCATTACATCATCACACACTTTTCAATATCTCATGCACATTATTAAACTTTATATCATATTGTTACTCAAAGTACTTGCATTTCTACAATCACAGTTGTTCATTATTTGCTATCCCATGTTACACGGGGAATTTTTCCAATATCTCAATAGAATCATTTCTCATCACATTAACTTGTTATCTATCATTCACATATATTTTATACTATTTTTATCACATATATCATATATCATTGCCCTTATATATCACAGGTCAATTCTTAAAAAAATTCAAACTTAGACCTTATTTATAATTATATGGGTCCCATTATTATAATAAGTATCACAATCATTTTCCTATTATCCACATATAAACCATCATTTCATTGTCACCTCAAACGCCTATTCTCTACCACACTAGCATTATAATTATCCATATTGCTTTCATAACACTTGTGTATAAACAATTACTAAGTTAATTAGCATTAACTTAGAAATTATTCATTCAAGACTTTTCATCTATTTTATTCAACTTAATTGTGTTTCATGCCCAAAGAAATAAAATAATTTTTAAAGAGAAAGAAGTTTGAATTGAAACGAGTGGAAAAATTCTAAAGGTGGGATTAGAATCACAAGCAAAATCGCGATCAAAATCGCTGAAGAAATTTGAATAAAATCAAGGAAATTCAGTTGAAAATATGAGTTTACTTGTCAAATTTTAAAAACTTTTAGGAAGTTCAAATTTAAACATGATCTGAATCACAATTAGAATATAAAAACAAAGTAGGAAATATCAATTTGAATTATACAAATTTAGTTCAAAATTCGAGTTTAATTGTAAAAGTAAAAGTGCTGGATTTTTGCAAGTATGATTTTGGGTTTAGTTCAAAAAGCTGTTATTCGACTTGCATAAGCGCACAAGCAGGTTTTGCGTGTAAACAATAGAAAAATAGGGGAACCAAATTTATGTTTAACCTTTTACTGTAAATCCTTATCTCAATATGTTTTAAAAGTTTAAATAAGCTTATAACTTAGTTATTTCCACAATAAACCAAACAAGCATCTCAACAAATCCATTTAACCTCAAATTTGGCTACATTAAAATATTTTTCAAATAAAGTTTTCAAATGGTTTTTCACAAGTGCAAATTTTATAAAAATCATTTTTTACTGTGTGAATCGATTAATGAATCAATTCATTGAAGAACCTATGAAAATTACTTGTATCAATTCAACAATTGATTCATGAACAAATTTTTTGAAAAATATTCCTTACCGAAGGTTAGAAATTTTTCCTAAATTGATTTCTTAATCAATTCAAGACCTATTTGTATAATATTATGATTTAATTCATGAATCGATTCTGTCATGAACTTCTTTATGATATTCATAGACAAATTGATTCTTAAATCAATTCATTAGTTGGTAACTGCTACAAATAGATTCAAGGATAAAAAGTTAATTATTTTTTGAAAGTTAGTTATAGCAACTATAAACACCCCTAACCTTATTTCAAACTTAGATAGTTTTCATATTTTCTCATTTCTTCAAGTGTGAAACTTAGAGAGAAAACATAGCTTCATCTAATTTACATCTATCTCATCAAATTTCTCAATTCAAAGGATCTTTGAATCAAAATTGAAGAAAATTCACATTAGATGTTTGAGATATTCATTTCAAACCTTGGTATTATATTTCTTACCAAACTTCTTGATTATCTTTCAAATTTCTAGGTTGATAAGAATGTAGTTATTTGTCTTTTCTGATTTTTAGGTTGATAGGAGTCAGAGATACAAAGGAAAAGATTGATCTTCCCTTTACACCTTCTTTAGTTAAGGTTAATTACAACTAGTTGAAGATTACAGAGAATTCTTGGAATATCTCTAAATTATGAGGTTGATCATAGTTTGTAGGAGATAGAATAATTGTTGTATCTATAGGTAGGCAAGAGCCTAATCTAAATCTTGTGTAAACGGGTGTGCAGGAACCTAGTTAATTCTTGTGGTAGTTAATAAAAGTGATCATCTGGTTGAGGATTAATCTAGTGGATGTAGACTTAAATTGTGATTTCAGTTTAAATTGAACCACTTTAAAAATTGGTGTTCCTATTTTTTCTTTATTGCATTTTGCATTCTACTATTTTGCTACATTTTTGAATTTTGCTATATTGATTTACAACATTTTTTTTATCTTAAACAGCAATTGATTGAAATTAAATAATCTATTAATTAAATTCCTATTTACATCGGTGACTCCAATATTATTTTGATCATCCAATAGAGTTTTTTTTTTTTATAAATCTTGTAAAACAAGAATTCAATCTCAAAGTAAAAAGAGTATACATATTTTACATTTGTAAAAAGGGCAAGATCTTGATATTTTTTGGGACCTACAAAAATGGAATGGACAAGCAATGAGCCACAATACTTAATAGCAAGATGGGCAAAAAGGCTATAAGAGGATGGTGGTTAAAAAAGTAGAGGCAGTGGGATCTGATGGGAAAAGGAACAATATAGAAGGAGAATGGAGTGGGGATTGGTAGTCTAGATTGCTAGTGTGGAACTATGTCAATAGGGTGTGAGGATGGGATTTGTTGTGGGTATTTTTGGAATCACACAAATGAGCTAGTAAATGCTTAATAGACAAGCCTAGCTGATAAAGCTCTAACTCTCAAGTCAAGGTCTAGCCCTAGCTCTTAGGTTAAGATTTAGCTCCCAGCTCTTAAGTTGAGGTCTAGCCCACGACTCTTAGGATGAGGTCTAGGTCCCAACTCTCAAGACGAGGTCTAATCCTCAGCTCGAAGCATATTTTTCCAGCCAACAATTTAGAAAAGATCATTCAATTTCTCATTTAATAGAAATTTGTTACTGACCATTATATACCCAATTAATAACTCATTCCCGTTATGAAATATGTTGTAACACCTCAACTACTATAAAGAGAGGATAGAAATCATTGTAAGAAAAGGAGACACAAGATAGACTGAATACTAAAAAAACTCAGCAAAAAGATTGAAAATGATATAACTGTGTATGTAGGCTTTACATTTGACTGAATCACGTTAAAAAGCTTTTTGTGTCCTTTGTTCTGCCTCTCTTTCTATCTCTTTCTTGCACATTTACATTCACAATTTGCAATTTTAGGTGCCGGACTTAGGTTAACCAGATCATACCGTCAACAGAATTAAAGATGAATAAGCTTATGGTGGAGAGGATAAAGGCTTTAACAACAAGATATTGGATTTTAGAAGATGAAGGATTTGAAAATAATATGGAAAAAGAAAGAAAGGAAAAGATTTCAACTTAGTATTACTCTATAAAAATTGGATTTTAGATATTTCAATTAAAGTAAATGTTTTTGATATAAAAATTGGTTGTGAATTTCTTTTATTGAGTTCAATTATGATTAAAATACTGGAAAATGGTTCAATTTTCTATAATAGTGCTCCTTGTAATTGGTAATTTTTATATTTTTTTTCATTTTGATAATTAAATTCATTCATAAATTAAATTTACAAATGAATTTAAAATATTTACATTCAACTCAGAAAATTAAAAGAAAGAATAATTTCACATTTAGTAGAAAAAAAATCGTTTATCATTGACAAATGAATTGATTTTAAGTAACACATGAATTCAACAATAGATTTAATACTTCCAAGGATTAATCTTCAATTTTCAATATTGCTTGTTGGAGTTTCCTTTATTGCAAGTATTTTTTTTTATTCAATGAAGAATGATAAGTTTGAAATTATAAAATCAAATTAAGAGAAAAATGGGTCAATTAGCTAATATAATTTGATTGGTCCAAATTAGAGTTACGTGTAGGACCTAGGTTAAACAGATACGTAAACACGAATACGGGGACACGATATTTTCAACGTATAGATATGATATTTTCAACGCGTTGATACGGGAAAACATGGATATCGACACGAGAATACAACTATTATATGAAATGTCGATATTTCATAGTGTATGACTCTTGAAATGTAAATAGAGTTTATATGGATTTTAAAATTAAAGACCAAGCGCATATTTTCACTAAATTTCAAGTGGCATTTTACTCTGTTAAAAACGTTTTTTATTCTGGAAAAAAAAAACAAGGTATGGTTGGAAAATATATAATAAATTCTGTCCACTCATTTTAAAATCAAGGATACTTTTAATTTATGAAATATTTTATTATCAGAAATATTTTATTTTTTGGAATCTTTTATGTTTGAGAATATTTCTTTTCTACACTCACAGGTGAAAATAAAATTTTTAATTTTTTTTTATAAATTTTATTTTTAAACATATTTTATACTTAATTTTTTATCTCTTATATTAAATACGAGAAATTTTTATTCATACCTTATTTTTTTTAAAATAAAAAAATATAATTCGTACGAAAATTAACAGAACGTTGAATTCTGGAGCGCAGAGAGTACGTTCGGCAGCTGGTTCAGAATGGTCATTCGTGAGTGGGACCCAGAAAACGTGTCACCTCGGTGACTTTATTCTTGCGGTCGTCTCTGGTTTCTGCGTTTCATGGTTGATTTTTTTTGCTTGGCCAGAATCTTCGCTTTTGCTTGGAAATGGCAGATATAGTATTAGGCCCACTGTTGCAGGTTGTTTTTGACAGAGTAGCTTCTCAGCTTATGAAAATTATAGCGGAGAGATGTGGGTTCGAGAGCGAGGTTGACAACCTTCGACGTACGTTAATGATGATTCAAGCTGTGCTAGAAGATGCAGAACAGCGACAAGTAAGTGAAAAAAGCCTGCATTTATGGCTGAGAGAGCTGAAAGATATTGCTTATGACATGGACGATTTGCTTGATGAGTTAGCCATAAATAATATTTCCCCATGGTTGGTTCAACAAATGTCCAGCCTTCGAGTTTCTTTATTCAGACCATATGCTGTTTACCTTGAACTTTTTCCCAAACTGAGACAAATTAGGCAGAATTTAGATGTCTTGGCTTCTGACATGTTGAAGTTTAGCTTGAAGGAGGTGAGTGCTAGAAAAAGAGATAACATTAGAAGACAAACTGGGTCTTTTATAATTGAGTCAGAAGTTTTAGGAAGAAATGCAGAGAAAGAAAAAATAGTAAAGCTGATTCTGTCAAATGGGAAGATGGGTAACTCGGGAAACATTTCGATAATTCCCATAGTTGGGTTAGGTGGGATTGGTAAAACAACTGTTGCTCAATTAGCCTATAATGATGAGAGGGTGCAGCGTGATTTTGAGTTGAAACTGTGGGTTTCTGTTAATGAGGATTTCAATGTAATGCATATAATAAAATTGATTCTAGAAGCTGCTACCCAGAAGAGATGTGAATTCATGGGGATGGATCTTCTTCAGTATCAACTCCAAGACTTGTTAAGAATGAGAAGATATTTACTTGTCTTAGATGACGTTTGGAATGAGGATCAAGATGAGTGGGAGAAATTAAGAATGTTGCTATGTGCTTGTGCCGAGGGAAGCAAAGTCATTGTCACTACTCGGAGTGAGAAAATTGCATCTATTATGGGTACAGTTCCACCTTATGTTTTGCAGGGCCTATCTGATGAACATTGCTGGGTCTTGTTCAAGCAGCGAGCTTTTGCTTTTGGGGAAGAAAATCCAATCCTACTGCCAATTGGAAAAGAGATTGTCAAGAAGTGTGGAGGTGTGCCTTTGGCTGCAAAAACTCTTGGGAGTGCAATGCGCTTTAAAAGAGAAGAATTTGATTGGTTGTATGTGAAGGACAGTGAGCTTTGGACTGTTTGTGGAGGTGAAAACGGGATATTACCAGCCCTGAGGTTGAGTTATCTACATTTGCAATCACATTTGAAGATGTGCTTTATTTACTGCTCTATACTTCCAAAAAATTATGTGATCAACAAGGAGAAGTTGATTCAAATGTGGATTGCAGAAGGATTAATTCAATCATATGATGTACGAAAATCACTGGAGGACATAGGCAATGAGTATTTTAATGATCTGATGTGGATGTTCTTCTTTGAGGATGTAAAGAAAGGCAGAGATGGCAATGTAACTGAATGCAGAATGCATAACCTCATTCATGACCTTGCACAGTCCATTGCTGGGAATGAATTTGTCATTCTGGAACATGGCAGTCTGCCAAGATGTCTCACTAAAACTCGTCATGCATCTATTGTTTCTGATTTTGGAGTACATGCCACCCCAGAGATGTTGTTTGATGCGAAAAAATTGCGAACCCTTAATTTCTTGTTTCTAAAAGGAGATCTTGGAGAAGCCCCGAATAGCTGGTTTTCAAGATTTAGACACCTGCGTGTTTTAAATTTAAGTGGTAGTGGCATAAAAGGACTCCATGAATCAATTTCCTCCTTGATATCTTTGAGGTATTTAGATCTTTCACACACCCCCATTCTAATGTTACCTGAGACAATATGTGACCTTAGAAATCTTCAAGTGCTGAATCTCTCTTGTTGCCGTGATCTTATCAAACTTCCTAGCAGATTATTTGAAATACTTTCCTTAAGGCATTTGATGATAAATGGCTGTGATAGATTATCTTGCTTACCTGCTAGTATATCATTGTTGAAACAACTTAAGACACTGCCAGTGTTCATTGTTGGTACTGATTTTGGGAATAAACTCAAGCAGCTGCATGCGCTAGGGCTTGAAGGTGAATTGAACATAAGAAAACTGTACAATGCAAAAAGAGGAAGTGAAGCATCATTTGCTAATTTGAATTGCAAACCAAGACTTCATTCATTGGGTTTGTCATGGGCGGATGCCAGCAAGGATTTCATTGTGCAAAATGAGAGCTACATCAGAGTGGCAGAGGAAGTTATTGAGTGTTTGCAGCCACATGAAAATCTAAAGACATTGCATATAGAAGGATACCCAGGTATGTGCTTTCCAAAATGGGTAGACAACCTCCCAATTCTCACTAAAATTGTGATGATCGATTGCAAAAGTTGTGCTCAACTCCCTTGCCTGGGGCAACTTCCGTTCCTTAGAACATTGCACATGCAAGGAATGCATGCTGTGATGAGGATTGGCTTTGAGTTTTATGGCACATGCTCCAATGAGTCTTTTCAGTCGTTGCATGAACTAACTGTCGTAGACTTCCCAAATTTTGAATTTTGGTGGAGTGTTAACGGCTATGAAGAATTTCCTCAGTTGCTCAAATTAACCATCAATAAATGTCCGATTTTGAAAAACATGCCAAACTTTCCACGTCTTGAACAACTGGAGTTGAGAAAATGCAATGAGATTATTCTCCGTTCGGCAACTAATCTGACTTCCCTCTCCACCCTTGTTGTTGAGGAAGTCAAAGAAGAGTTAATCCACTTGGGAAGCTTGCTTGAGAATATTCCCTGTCTTCTCTATCTGACAATTAGCTCCTGTCCAAAGCTCACCACCGCATCTTTGAAGATAGGAGGCCTTATTTCTCTAAAGTCATTAACAATTCGTTGGTGTCCAGAGCTCTTATCTCTGCCTGAAGAATTGCAGAATCTTTCATCACTGGAATCCTTTGAGATCAGTGAGTGTCATTGCCTTACTGGTTTGCCTGAAGGTATGCAAAATCTGAGCTCCCTGAAATCGCTGTCCATTGAGAACTGTTATAACATGATAACCTTACCGATGGCATTGCAAAATCTGTCGGTTCTTGAGCACTTAGCAATAATGTATTGCCCAAATCTGGCTTCTTTGCCTGCTGATTTAACAAATCTGGACAGGCTTAAGAGTTTGCACATACTCAGCTGTCCAAAGTTAGCATATCTTCCCGAGAGTTTACAGCATGTGACCTCGCTGCAAACTCTTGAAATACATAGCTGTCCTGGTTTGAAATATCTGCCTGAAAGGATTGACAATCTAGTTTTTCTTCGATCTTTGGTAATATCGGATTGTCAAAACATAGAATCACTTCCGGAAGGTTTGCAGCATCTGAGCAACCTCCAACATCTATCAATTCGAGAATGTTCAGTTCTTGAGCATAGATGCAGTAAAAGTGCAGGTCATGACTGGCCCAAAATAGCTCATATTCCCCACACATATGTTGGTTCTACTAATGTTAGGCAACAGGACATTGCGAGCAGCTCGACAAAGTGAAGTCATATATTGATACCCTTTCTACTCTTGCTTTTATGTTGCTCGTGTGTACATGATGAATTTCCGTGTCCGAAGTGTATGAATAAATGTATGGATGACTTTCTATTGTGTTATTAAAATTTTAGTCTTTAGCAACCCGATTGAAAGTATAAAAAATTATAATTTACTTCATGTAGAAATTGATTCATGTCACGTTGGTAGCTCCAGATAGTGTGTGTATATTGGCAAAGTTTGGTTAACACCCACGTTATTTATTTTGCCTCCTTATATAGAACCAGTACCTTCTTACTCTGTAAAAAAAATGATTTATGTACAATTACAAAAAGAGTAATCTCAGAAGCCCTATGCCTTTAAAGATTGGGAAGCTATAAGTCCTGTGTTTGATTGTCATTAGAACTTATTTAGTGATTTTTCCCTCTCTCCTATGGAGAGCCCCTATTCCCTTCCTCTTTTCTAAATTAATGGCCTTCTAGGTAATAAGAAAAATAGTCTCTCTTTTACTATACGTGGAGTTCTATGGTGCTCACTCCTTCTGGTGCGCCGTGATGCTACTTCTGAGCAGCAAATCAAAGCGCCAAATGTCACCTAGTCACTGGCCACAGGCATTGGGCACTGCTTTCTTCGTGTTTGCAAATGCATTCCTCATTGGACGCACCGTTTGCAGATGAGTGCGACCTCAGAGAGATGGGACAGAAAGCAGCTTGGAGTGTCAGCTCCTGCAAGCCTGGTAATGGCGTTTCTCCTCTTCGTGACGACAACCTTGATACCTGTTGGCAGTAAGTTCACATTATGTATTCCCTTTCGATGCTTATGGATAATGTTGTTAAAGAGGGAGAAACAATGTTGCTATATTTGATTTCAGATCTGATGGAGCTTAGCCTCATTTGGTTAATATTCAATTCCAGAAGAAAGTTAAGCTGCAAGTAACGAATGAGCAGATTCCCATTCTTGCAACCTTTGGAATTTTCTTTCTTTTTAGATTTTTCAACATCGAATTTGGTCTTTAGTTTCTGTGTGCTAATGCCTGATTGGTGAATTATTTATGGCTTTTTACTGTTAGTTGTTCCGTATGTGGATCTCAAGCTTGATGAGAGTTATACGCTGAGCAAAGTTTCAATTTGTTTTGGTGGTGGTTTCCACAATTTGAAGGTGATTTCTTTAGTTTCGATTATGAGCTGAATAGAATCAATATTCTGCATTCTTTTACTCTTTTTTTTTTTTAGTTTACTGTAGAAGGTGAAGTTGGTTAATCTGATCGTGCCTTTGTGAATAATTTTAGGAGATAAAAACTGTGGAACTTGTCAAGCCAACCAACTGGTTGGGTTTATATATCATTATCCGGAAGTGATCCTCAAAAAAGTAGTGAAACCATGTCAATGCATATACCTTTCCACTGTAATTGGGTTCTTCGAAGTTGAAATGATGGGGTTTTGGGTTTTGTTTTTTCAGTGTTGGGGAGTTTTCCGGGGAAAATGGGAGCAAAAACTTCTCTAACCACTTAAAAAATTTAGAGAAACTTGTGAAAAAATTAAATGTGGACATCTTGTCTAAGATGGTTCCTCCAAACTCCGCTCACCAAGTAATCCTTGAAGTATCAAGTCTTCTTTAACTAGATGGATATGGTAACTCAATAGGCAATTTTGATGTAATTTGAGAATGCTTATCTTACAGACTGCAGTTTGTGTGTAAACATAGTAGTTAGCATCATTATGGTTTTGTACGTTTTATTTAGTATTATGTGTCTGCCCTGGATAAGAAAGTTGTCGGTGAAATATAATTTGTCACATTTAAATTATAGTTTTAGGTTTGTGTTGAACCTTTGCCCGTGTGTAGATCTTTTTCTTTCAGGCCCTCTTCACAAGTTGTTCTGTTGCTATGTACAGCTCAAAAGCAGGTGATAGATTCGCCTGATCCCGTGGATATATATTTGTTGAACCTAAGAGGTCCTCCACCTGTTCATTAAGGGTAAGGGTATTTATGTTGCTGTTTTGGTCTCAGTGGTAATCTGGTGAACACATATGATGCCTTACGTGCACAATTTAGTTGTTGCTAGCATGATTAACTCATTAAGTGCTTTTATCTTGTCTGCTGAGCCCCTCTATGGCTACCTAGGTATCTGGTAGTTATTTGGTTAAGTTTCATGCATGAAAATCATTTTTGCAGACTCTCTTTCTCTGCATGTAGTTTTCTTTATTTTTCTTTGGGGGAAGCGGTGTGTTAAAGTGTTGATGGATAGGGGGTTCCTCTTTGAGGATATGACTATGCAAGTGCCTTTATATAATATCTAGTTCCAACTAAGACAAAAGATATCCATGATACAGAACCACCTGCCTTTTTGGTTTTTTGGTGGGGAATGGATTTTTTGGGGATTTGAACACCCAATTTTGCTGTATACACCCATTCATAAGACTAATTATGGTGACACTCAAAAACTACTGGTTTGGTGCTAGGTTTTGAAAAAAAATATATCTTGTATACTTGTATGCTCTTGGAGGCCATTTTGGCTAATGCTCCTTTTAAGCATATTGTTACCTCTCTACAATTGGTTGTCAAAACCAACTGTGATTGGTTGAATTGGATTTGTTTCTGTTTAATGGAGGAAGAAGATGAGCATGTGACAATTTTTGTTATATTTGGACGAAAATAATCATAAGTGATAAAGTGTTAATAATATAAATTATAAATTGTCTCTTTTTACACTTTAAATCACATATTGGTTCATTAAAAAATAAAATCATACTACATATAAGTAAAATATAATTTTTCAAAAAAAAAAAAGATAACATTATATCTGGACTTTTTTTTGGTTTTAATTTTCTTCCTCTTAAATAAATCATTAATTTTTTTTAAACATTATATCCAAAGCAATAGGGACACGAATTCTCTGTTGTGTAGTAGGGCATGCTGTGTGTGCTGCGTGTCAAAATGCAGCGTTTTGACGCATGTTGTCCCTTCCCACTTCCCTTCATCTGCAAAGTTTCAATTTTTAGTACTTTTTTTTATGAGTTATTTTATTTTATTTTTAATGTTATTCATAAAAAATAATAGGATATTAGAAAAAAAAAGTTACCAGTTTCTAAACAAATTGTTATGTAAGTTTTATTAATACAGTTGTAATTTTTTATATAAAAAATGTGAATAATAAAAAAAATTCATATAATTTTTAATTTTTTTTAAAATAACTTAATAAAAACTTATAATATTCCCGTAAGTATTATAATATAATAAAGATAAATAAATTATATAATTAAAATTTTGTTGTTATATATTACATAATATATACTAAAAATAGATATATTATACTATAAATAAAAAAAAGTTGAAATCTATAAACTAATTCAAGTATAAATAGTATAAAGCTTATTTTACTATTGACATTCTAAACGTTACAATAAATAAATTATCATAATTTATAGATTTTTAAACAATAAATGAAGAAAAAAATTCAAATAAATGATAGTTTATAATTCTAGGTTAAAGAGCAAAAAAAATGTCCAAATAATATAACAAATACATAATATTTTATAACAATACAAAAATAGAATACATATATTTTATTATTTTAAAAAATTTGTGAGAAACCAGATAAGAAATTTAAATATATTAATAAAATACATGTGTTCCATTTTTGTATTGTTGTAAAATCTCATGTATTTGTTATATTATTTGGACATTTTCTTTGTTCTTTGACCTAAAATTATAAACTATCATTTATTCAGATTTTTTTTCTTTATTTATTATTTAAAAATTTATAAACTATGATAATTTGTATATTATGACATTTAGAATGTTAATAGTAAAGCAAGCTTTATGTTATTTATACTTAGATTAGTTTATAGACTTCCACTTTTTTTTCTTTTATTTATAGTATAATAGATTTATTTTCAGTATATATTATGTAACATATAACAATAAAATTTTAATTACACAATTTATTTATATTTATTATACTATAGTATTTACGGGAATATTGTAACTTTTTATTAAGTTATTTTAAAAAAAAATTAAAAATTATATGAAATTTTTTTTATTATTCGTATTTTTTATATAAAAAATTATAACTGTATCAATAAAACTTACATAACAATTTATTTAGAAACTTATAACTTTTTTTTTAATATTCTATTTATTTTTATGAATAATATTAAAAATAAAATAACTCATAAAAGAAGTACTGCAAATTGAAGCTTTGCAGATGAAGGAAAGTGGGAAGGGGCAACATTAGTCAAAACATTGCGTTTTAACGCGCATCATGTGCTGCTGCGCAGCAGAGAAGCTGTGTACAAGCAATAATGGCTTGAAAATAAATTTTTTTTATGAGGTTTTATGTCATTAAAGATCAATTAATAATAATGATATATTAGTTTAGAGCGAACTTAGTTTAGGTAGTGTAGGGAATTATTAATAATTTACATGTCAAGATTATGTTAGATTTTTTTTATTTGGATTAACATAATTCAATAATATATATTTTATGCTTTTTTTATAAAATTTAGATTAATTGGATGTTAAATCATTTGGAACATATTGTAAACTCAATTATATCCAAGTAGTTGTGATCAATATTATTGGGCTTATTATCAGCACTGCTCATTAGTGAATACGATTGGGCCTTGTGTGTAGGCTTGCTGTGATGAGTAAGCTTGACCCATTTCAATATATGCACAGGAAAAGGCCTTTATTCCTTTCTACAACTCAAAGTACAATTGCCCCATTGAAACTATTTTAGAGGAATCTGACATGGAATAGGCATAGTTTCTCTCCATATCATTAGACTTAAGATTAAGGATGGCGTCATCATCGTCTATATTTTCAGGTATTCTGAAAGCCCGAATCCTTAGATTAATTATCTACTATTACATGCCATACTTGGGATTAGGACAGTCTCACATGAATCTTAAAATCCATTTCAATTAGTATTAGAGCCTATCTAATCTTGACTGTAGCTGTAATTTGTGATTCTTGGAATTAGGTGTATTTAAGAATGTCATGGATAATTTCAAAATTTGTCAAAACCCCAATTTTCTCATTCATTCGAAATTTAAAAGTTTTAACTAATCAATTTCAAAATCAAGTTAGGGCTTTTATAGATTATGTTCTTCTAAGTCTATAGACATATAGATCGTGTTTTTCCACTAAGAATCAAGAAAGAAATTTCAAGAAAATCGCAAGACTAAGACACAATTTTTCCATCCAAAACCCAAAATTTTTTGTTCACGATTGCAAAAATTTCTTGAGGGCTATTGTAGATAATTGAATTTCGATTTCAATGACACCAAAATCATGTTTTTTGGTTGAGAAACGAACGAGAAATTATCGAAAACCCGTTTGCACAAAACTAAGTTCTGCAATCGACCTGACTGGAGGTTGAAGGATGTGAACAGCGCTCACGCACCAAGCCTACTCTTAGGGCAGGCGCATGGGGGGTGCGTGCAGCCTCCTTGTGCGTACTTTTGATGCGTCGTTTTTCCTATGCACTCAACTTACTGCCCTCTATTTTTTGAAATTTTTTAATTCCTAAAAATATTTGTTTCTAATTTTATAGCATTTAAAATTATTAAAATTATATTGTATTAATTGATTTTGAGCTTAAAATTTTTTATGTGTATTCTTAATAATTATTGGCTCATTATATATTGTGTACTCTTGGATTTGACATAATTTGATTAATTAAATATTTTTTATGTTATTATGTGAATATACTATTATATAAGGTTGAAAATTGTTAGTAATTATGCAATATAATTCTGAGAGTTGTTGTGGCCTATTGAAACCAATTTTGAGGCACTTTATATAATTGTGAACTCGTCTTCGCAGGACCAATTGTATTCAAGTATTATATTCTTGATAATGTTGTTGCATTGGGGATTATGTTAATAATGCACTTATCCTATTGGTTTGTCCTTATTGATATAGTTCCTAGTGACTTGTTACATGCATTGAAATTATGTCTTTAGAGTTCTTAATATCCTATCAGTATTAGCTTTAGGGACATAATTTTTAATGTTATGGAATATGCTCATGCATGATAATTTGAGACCCTTAGGCAGGATTATAATGTATGAGAGGGTTCAATTGTGGATAATTGCTCATTTATACATATGCTCGACATAAAAATCTCCTTTAATTTCTACCTTTCTAGTTTTGCCTATGCAAATGAATACTCTGACAAAGCTGAATGGGACCAATTACGATGACTAGGTTGAGTCTCTGAAGTTGTTTTCGGCCGTCTCAAATGTGGATGCTGCTCTCACTGAGGATGAGCCTCCAAAGCCCATCAAAAATTCTTTCGTTGTTGATACAGCAAAACATGAGAAGTGGGCTCATTTTAACAAAATCTGCTTGATGACCATGAAGTATAGCATGAACAAAGCTATCAAGGAGAGCATCTGTGAGACAAAAATGTTAGTCTGATAAGTGCCCTAGGGCTAATGTGATTGAGCTCTATTGTATCTATGACTGTACATTCTGTATTAATTTAATAATAAAGGTTAATTATTCATCTTATACTACTTTCATTGTGCATTGCATGTTAAAGATGAAATCCATTGTGAGAAGTTATTTCATTCAATCAATCCTATAAGGGGTTATGGGATTGTGAGGGTGATTGTTAATGATGTAAACTTCTGTACCAAAATGA
>JANHAO010002036.1:0-30315 GCA_026873985.1 Saraca asoca | reverse complement strand
GGAGAAATTGATCATAAAATTAATTGGATTAATTTTATATGCCTTCAAATGGTTTGAAGGACATTTTGGACTTTTGCTAATATTTTGGGGGCTTACTGGGTCACACGCATAACGAAGAACGATATGGTCAAAGTTTAAACATATTTAATGTTCAGGGACCAAAATATAATTTGCTAAAATATAGTTTATGGAAACTGCAGGGGCTGATTTGCAAATATTGAAAATGTTTTATTCAGCCCATTGAAACGACGCCGTTTTGGCCATTAAAGGGTTAGCCAAAATGACGCTATTTTGGCTTCCTCTTCTTCCTTGCAATTTGGGGCCGAAATGTTTGGCCAAGGGTGGAGGCTAAGAAAAAGGCCGTCCGCATGAGGGAGAAGAGAGAGGCTGAGAGGTGGAGCTGCCATCTTCCACTCCTTGGGTTCGGCGGCGTCTGGACAAAAGAGGAGGAGGAGGAGCCACCAAATCTTCCCTTGTACTTAGCTGAAGAGTTCGGCTAAGATGGAGAAAAGTTCTCCTAGTTGTTCGGTCTGACCGAATCTGAAAAGGGAAGGTAGAGTCGAAAGTGCTCTGGCGATGTTCAGCTGTTCTTCTTGGTCCATTCAGCTTCCAAGGCTTGCTGGCACAAGTAAAGGAGCTGTAGAGGCCATTGGAAGAGTTCTCCAGCGTGGATCTCCAGTAGAGGTAGGACGTGTGGACTGCTTGATGACTGGAGGATTCAACACATTCCGCTGCGTTTTGAGCTGAATTAAAGATTAGTTTAGCTCACGTTTTTAATTTGATGTATGTGATACATTGAAACCTCAATCTAACAGATCTTGGGAGGTTTGTTCGGCCAAGAGCATATTCTCCCCTTGAAATTTTTTTGAAATTTCGGCCTCTTTGAGTAGAACAAGCTTAACAAAACCACCCTTTTAGACATTTATGTATTGTTAGGAGCCCTAAATGCCATCATATGTCGCTTATTATCTACAATTTTGAAGAAAGCTAGTTAGTTTACAATCCTACCAAGGTAGTCAATCAATAGTTTCCTATAGTTGGCTAACACATTTTCTACTCACTTTGTGACCAGCAGGGCACACAACAAAACATTAGTGGCCTGGGTGAATTTCCAATAGGGATGGCATGAGATGCTTAAAGAATATTTACTATGTTTCAATGCCCTGGCTTTAGAAATTAAGGATCTCTACAAAGGTGCAGTAGTGCACCAAATTAGCTTTGGCCTCTGATCTGGACAGTTTTCCCTTTCCTTAGCCAAGCGACATATAGTTTCTCTCTTGGAACTTTTGGCCCAATTGGAGAAGTATATCAATGTTAAAGAAGTTAAGCTCACTTGGAAGTAGGTTGAATGAACTTAGTCAGAGAATGTGCAACATTGAGATAAAGTACTCAAGTGTGAGAAAGCACTAACCTATGGACAATTTAATAACTACGACTTGCTAAATAAACCAATCAACCATATCATTCAAGATGTAAGGGCCACTGACTTGATGAAGTTTCCCCTGCAGATATGAAGGAAGTTCCCTTAATAGACAAATTAAAATTTTGTAAGTTCCACTATAATTACAGGCATCACACTAATGATTATGTGACTTTGAATGATGAAATAGAGGCACTTAAAAAGAAGGAGCACCTTTCAAAATATAAGAAATTTTGTGTGCGGGAAGATAGAGAAAAAGAATAAGTGAATAAGTTAGATTGTTCACCATAGCCAACTTGAGCAGAAGGCAAATAGGTCAAAGTGGATTCCCCAATCTTGGGGACAATGGAGATTATTACAAGGGGCTTAGTAGAAGGAGAAACCTTCAAGAATGCCAGGAAAAGGCACCTTTGAATGACAATGGTAGTAAAGGGAAGAAGAGAAGAAAGCAATATGAGTTGATTTATTTCACAAAGAAGGACTTTAGAGACATTGATCGAGACCATGACAACTCAATGGTGATCTCAGTGCTAGTTTACAATTTCATAGTCAAAAGGATACTTGTTAATCAAGGAAGTTCCACTGACATTTTATATTTACATGCCACTAACAACCTCAATATTCCAAAAAAAATGTATAAACTTTACACAAGCATTTTGATTAGTTTTACAAGATGATAAGTTTAGATGGAAGGAATAGTAACCTTGAGATTAACCTTGGGAACTTGACCATCGACCAAAAATCTTAATATCAATTTTCTAGTCATGGCCAACCTGAATATTGCCTACAATGTAATCTTAGGGAGACCATCTTTGAACTAGGCAGGAACTATAATCTCCACCCCTACTTATTGATGAAGTTCTTAAGGAAGGAGGAATTAGGAAAGTATAGGCCGATTAACAAGTAGCTTGTAAATGCTATGTGGCTAGCTTGGCCAAGAGTAAATAAAGCACCAGTGGGATAAAGTAAGTGGTCATCAACCCACCCAAAAACTAGTGTTAGATGGTAGACTTAACTCTACTAGATGTTAGGCAAAATAACCTATGCCAACCAAAACTAGGCTTAGACTTAGAAGAAGTATGAATTTTTGGGGAAAATGATGAAAGATCAATAAAGATTGAGGTTAAGCTCACAAAGAAAGATGAGGGTTGGTTAGTTGAATTATTAAAGAAGTACATCAAAATTTTTGCATGGACACCTGTGATATGCTAGGGATTAACCTAAGTGTAGCCTATTAAAAGCTATTAGTTAACCCCAACACTAAACCAGTGCAATAGAAGAAGAGAAATCATGGTGCCGAGCGACAAAAGGCGATCAAGGAAAAAGTAGGAAAACTATTGAACGTAGGTTTCATCAAGGAAGTTCTACATATCACATGGCTAGTAAATGTGGTCCTTGTCAAGAAGGCTAATGGAGGATGGAGAATGCACATTGACTTTATGGATTTCAATAAAGCATGCCCCAAAGACCCATACCCACTTTCTAATATTGATAAGCTAGTTGACAATGTTGCAAAATTTGAAATCCTAAGTTTGAGGGATTCATTTATAGGGTAAATCAGCTTAGGATGCACACTAATGATGAGAATAAAACATCATTCATAACTGATCAAGAAAGTTTCTGCTACAAAGTAATGCCGTTTGGACTGAAGAATGTAGGGATGATGTACCAAAGAATGATCAACAATGTATGCTTAGAGCAAATGGGCAGGAACATGGAATTTATGTTGATAACATGTTGATTAAGTCAAAAATCTTGGAGAAACATTGGATGAATCTAAAAGAAACATTTGATGTCCAAAAAAAAAAAAATACCAAATGAGGCTAAAATGTGCATTAGCAGGAAAGTTTTTGGGATTTATTTTGACCAAATGGGGCATCGGGGCAAACCCATCCAAATATCAAGCCATCATTGACATGGCAAGTCCATCAACCATAAAGAAAGTATATATGCTAAATGGAAGGATTGTCACCCTCACACATTTCATGTCTAATTTAGCTAACAAACAAGCTCATTTCTCTAAGTTACTTAAAAATATTAAAAATTTTGAGTATACTAATGATTGTGAAAAAACCTTTAAAGAGTTAAAAGAGTACTTGGCCATACCACCCATACTTTCTTGACTAGAGCTTAATGAAATGTTATATATATGGTTGGCAATTGCCACGGAAAGATTAAGCTCCATATTTATTTAGGAGTTCGAAGGAGAGCAAAAGCCAATTTACTTTATAAGTTAAACATTACATGGGACCAAAATGAGATATAAAAAAAAATTGAAAAGATAGCTTTCACCCTATTAACAACTGCTACAAAGTTGAAGCCTTATTTCCAAAGCTATCCAATAGTCATCCGAATAGATGCTTCGATTAGACAAGTGTTACATAAGCCTGATCTCACCCATTGGTTAGTTACATAGGTAGTAAAGGTCTCCAAATATGGACTCACATATAAAGTTAGAAGAGTAGTAAAGGTGCAGACATTGGTAGACTTTGTATTTAAAATGGCAAGAGTAGAAGAACTATGGGGCCAAGATTAGGCATTGTATGTTGACGGCTTATTAAATGAAAAAGACAGTGGAGCAAGTATAACTTAGAAGGGCCTAGAGACTTAGTACTAGAATATTAATTGAAGTTTAACTTCAAGGTAATGCATAATCAGGTAGAGTATGAAGCATTAATAATGGGGTTTAAAACTAGCAAGGCAAGTAGGAACCTAATAACTGAGGATCGAGAGTAACTCTTAGTTGGTAATTGCCTACGTCAAAGGAAATTATAAGATCAAAGAGCCAACATTAGTGAGGTACACTGGTATAGCAAAAGACCTATTGAAAGAATTCAATTAGGAGCTAACAAGGATCTTTGGGGAAGAAAATGATTGAAAGGATGCATTGGCCAAATTGGATAGTGCCAAAGTGATAGTAAACAACCAAACAATAATATAAGAAACATCACAATCCTCATACATAGACAAAGTAATATGTGTGGAGTAGGAAGAGTCCTAATTAACTTTGATTATGGTATTCTTGAAAGAAAGTCACCTCCCAAAAGATAAAAAAGAAATGAAGAAGGTTAAATGAAGAGATGTGCATTTTTTTCTTAAAGGGAGGATAATTGTATAAAGAAGGTTTTTCCCTCCCATCCTTAAAATGCTTGTGACTAAGTGGAGCCAACTATATCTTGAGAGAAATACAAAAAGGGATTTTCAAAAGTCACATGGTAGGGATGGCAATTTCTTTAAAAGCCATTCAACTGGGATATTTTTGGTCCCATGATGAAAAAAAAAGCAATTGAACTCGTATGAAGATGTGAAAATGCCAAAAGTTCACCAAAGTTTAGAGATAGCTTGCAACAAGCCAGATGTGCATTATCTTTCCTTTGTTGTTTGACCAATGATGAATAGATCTATTAGGACCATTCTAGGTTGCTCCAGGTTAACAAAAGCATATGGTAGTGGTAGTTAATTACTTCATAAAGTGGGTAGAGGTAGACACCTTCACAACCATAACTTCAAATAATGACAAAAATTTATATGGAAAAATATCATCTGTAGGTATGGTCTCTGAACAGCAATTATATCCAATAACAGGAAGCAATTTACTTGTAGTGACCTTAAAAGTTTTTTCCAAAGGTATATTTGCAACTAAACATTTATCGTATAAGCACATGTCTCATCAGCTCTTAATTGAAGGTTGGGGATCAAACAAAATTTTGCATCTGTCAAACAGCCCCAAACCAATAGGCAAGCATAATTGGTGAATAGGATCATTCTTGAAAGGCTAAGGAAAAGGCTGGACGAAGCCAAAAGAAAATGGGTAAAGGAACTACAAAGCTTCCTGTGGTCCTATAGAACCACTACTCACTATGTTATGATAGAAACCTCCTTTATGCTTGTGTCTGGAAGTGAAGCCATGCTTCTAGTCAAACTGAGGCAATATTCTAATTGGAGGGAGCATTATAAACAAGGAGAAAATAAGGAAAAAAGAAAAGAAGGACTAGACATGCTACTAGCAATAAGGGAGATTATTCACCTTTGCAATGAATGATATAAAGGCATAATAACTAAAATCATTAACATAAAAATCAAGAAAAAAGAATTTATAGAAGAAGCGCTAGTCCTCCGATGTGTAGATAAACCATAAAAAGTGTAAGCCAAGGGAAAACTAGTGGCATCCTAGGAATGCCCCTTCAGGGTACAGAGTAATTTGTCAAGCAGTGTTTACCACCTGGAGATCATTTAGGGGGAGCTCCTTGTTAGTTTTCGAAGGAGCATGGATAGTGGAAAAGTTAAAACAAATTCTCTGAAAGCCACTAAAGATCCATGCAAAGAAATCCATAAATTTATAGTAAGTGTTATACTTTCGTAGCAAGATAAAAGATATTGCTATAGAAATGTCAGAATCACAGCCACCTTCATCACCATGCGAACATATTTGATTGTACCTCTGCCATTCTAAATTATGAAAGTAACTATGATTTGAATTACAAATTCAACCACAAACCAAATCATGAACACAATTTAATAGAGTTATCTCTACGATATCAACATGAGTTAACACATAAACTCTTATATGTGAATGACTCAAATGGAGCAATTTTACTCTTACAAAGTGCTAGCAATTAGATTTGTTTTGGCTTTGCCTCTCTTATATTCCTCTTATCAATGCACTAGATTTTTTTAGCCAAGTTTTTATAAGATTATGTTTATAAGCAATCTCTAACCAAAACTCTTTATGAGAGTTGAATACATTAGACTTGGATTATTGGCTAGGACCAATGAATGGTTCTAGTTAATAATCAGTCCATATGTAATATGATAATTGAATACATTGGCCTTGGATTATTGGCTAGGTCCAATGAATGGTTCTAGTCAATAATCAGTCCAATGTATCATGATAGTTAAATACATTAGCCATGAATTATTAGCTAGGTCTAATGAATGGTTCTAGTTAATAATCAGTCCAATGTATTATAAGTTTATTAAAAGCTAAATCATGTTGGCTTTGTCCTAATTAGGATCTCTAGTGTAACTAAGAGTCCTAATAGTACTACAATAACTCTAATTTTTGAATTGTTCTTTATGTGTGACCTTATAAGTTCCCATCACATTGGCAGTGATCCTAAAATCATATTGTAGAATGACAAATAGTGAGTGGTATCCAGCAATATATCACTGCTACCTAAGTGATGAGAATGCCAGTGATTCAATATAGCCTTTTTGTAACTAATGTTTTCATGTTGTTTAGTCCTTTTGTCGTTGATATCTAGACTGAACTTGAGTCATGAAACGTATTAGCCTCTTATAGTTCAATCTCTGTGTTTCTTGATCTTGAGTTAACTAAACCAAAATAAATGAGATCAATATCACATATTGACTCATATGAATATGACCATACATTTTATAGTCATATTCAATCAATGGGCCCACAAATATTACTCTTTTTGTGAAGAAGGGACAAAATCCTATCTAGGTCACTAACATCCCTCTGCATGATTAGCAATATATCCAATAGTCAACTTTATAGCCAACCCTATTACAAATGACTTTAGGGGGTATCAAATTATATAACTTCATGTAAAGAATCATGGTCATCTCACGTCAAAGGACTGCATACACCATTGTCACTATGAGAATTGCTTATAACACTCATATGATGATCCATGTAGCATTCTTATTGCATGTTTCTCCAGTACACTTGTTCTCTAACATGTACCCATATATTGGTTTGATATCTCATATCCATGATAAGTAAGATTTGGTTATCAGCCAACATACATACTAGTCTCTATGTATCATTGTTATCTTAATTCACAATAATACTTGACTAGGGACATTTAAGAACAATGTTTATAGAAACAATTATTCTAGGAACAAATATTATGTTCATTCATATTACGCAGATATATAGAAAATAAACATAATAATTTGAGACGCATCGTATATATAATATAAAACATAATACAATGTATGCTTATAGAATAATCCTATGATTAGCTTTCAGGGCATACACCAATAATCCTTTCATGAACATGGAATGCAACACACCTCTAATTGTATCATGTGCAAATATAGATTTCAAATGGTCGATAGACCATGTAATAAAAAAGTGAGTATAAGAAATGAACCAAAAATTTTGTCATTAATCCAAATGAATGTCATTACATAAAATCTAGTAGTCTCCACAGTACTATAAGATTAGGTAGTCCCTTTGGCACTATAAACCTGAGTAGTCCCTTTAGCACTATCAACCTGAGAAATCCCTTCAACACTATAAATCGGGGCAGCCCCTTTGACACTATAAGCCCAAATAGTCCTCTTAGCACTGTAGGTCTTAGCAACCTTTTGGCATTATGCAAAACCTTGCTTTCTCAATGCTACACAAGCCTAAATGGCCCTTCCAAGTATATCCAAAAGAAAAGATAACCAATAGTTGATGTGAAAGTAAAAAACTCCCAACAGCATAAAAATTAAAGAATGAATGAATGATCCGCTAAAGGTCAAGGAAAGTAAAATAAAAGGTTGCACTCATCGAATGCCGACAAAGCATATAAAAGGAAAAAAAGAAGAAAATGATAGCAATAAAAGGCCCAGTTGAGAGCCAAAATTAAAAGAGAAATGGATACAAAATGAGCACTTCATTAATAATTTTTGAACAATCAGAAGTAGGTTACATAAAAAAATTGAATGAGATAATACAACGGATCAGGCCTATTTAAGATCCTTCAAAATTTCCTCTAAGTTCTTATCCCAACTAAGCCTCAAAGTATCGATAAGCATGCCAAGGTTGAAAATGACTTGATCAAATTCATTCTAAACATAGGATAGTTGAGCTTTTAAGCTTCCTGAATGTCGTTGTGGAGTTTCTTTTCCTTTATAACACAATGTATTCGATCCTCCTTCCACCCCTATTATTCAGTTTCTAGCTCCTGATCCTTTAAGGAAAGTTGCCCACTAAGCTCCTCATTTTTCACAATTGGAGAATCCCATTCCTTTACCAGCTCAATGATCTAATCAATAAGGTTATGGATGCTTTTGTCATAGTTAGCTAGTTCCTTGGATTTTTCCTTGACATCCTTTTTTAGGCCTTCCACAACACTCAAGTTGTTTTCAAGGAACTCCTTTTTCATTTGAGCTAAGACTGGTATAGTCAAAAGGATAGAGGTAGCCGAAAAAAAAAACAATTTGAGCAGCTGAGGATTTCAACAGACTGATGGGATTATGATCCTTTATGAAGGCATTGTTTCGATCTTGGTTAACAGGAAAGAGCAATTAGCTCTACAAGAGAGCATTGTAGTTCACATCCTTATATTATAAGCTATTTATGATATCAAAATTAAGGTTAATCCCTTTAGGAATGTCAATTAGGAGAAAATTTGACCAAGCACCAACCTTTATTTTCTTTGCAAAGGAGGCATGCACATCTAAGGAACTGTTACCTTTGCCTTTGTGTCATGGGCCAATAGCTCTCTAGCCAAAATTGTCAGGCACATGTCACTAACTCTTTGTCAACATGACAGCTTTCTAATAAATTTAAGTCACACTTGGATAGATAATTAGGGTATTGAGGATTTTATCACTCGTACAACCAAAATCTCATATGTAACATGCCTATAAGTAAACATGAGCATATAGTTGAAGCATTAGCACATATCAAGTCTCAAAGAATGTGCCACATAAGAAGCCTCTAGTGTATATTGAAAAAGGGATTTTTTTAAAAAAAAAAAAGTAAAGGGATAACTCCACTTTATTAATATATACATCATTACATAGTTTTAAGTGTGTAGATAGAGTATATCGAGAAGGGATTATTAGCCTTATGCCACAGTGCCCACCCAAATCATAGCATGTGCCCCCTTAAAGAGCATTTTAAGCAAAAACTCAAATGGCAAGAGTAAACATACTTTTTCTAGTTGATATAAAGGCTTTTCTCTTAGCTTCAAAAGGTTCTAGTGTGCCATCTCATATTGACACAAAGGATTGCAACTATATACTTTTCTACTTGTACTAGAAAAATAATCGATGCTAAAAAGACACAAGTACCCACAAAACAAGAAAAATTTAGAAAAATAATCCACAAGTGCATTTGCTCCTAAATTTGCACCACAAGGCCTCATCTTCATGCTTGATTTTTTGTCAAGTTTCATCCAAGATCAAGCATGTTTGCTTACCGTACTAGTTCATAAGGCTGACTAGTGATATTCTTCCCCACTTCAAATGTCAATGCCTTCATTCATGCTTCAATCTAACATAATTTCCACAAAGGTTTCTCCTTTCAAGCACTAGCTTCTCGAATCTTCATGTGATTCTTCACTTGTTCCCCTCGAACTTGTCCTTGGATCGCTCTGCTTGTCTCTTTGAGCTAACATCATTTGAGAGACTTTGATAAATGACACCTTAAACCTAACACAGTTTTTAGGATTGTTATCAGTCTACTGCTCTTCAACTTCTCCCTTGACTTCCTCTTGACTATGTCTTCTTGAACTTGAACCATTGCATATTTGCTTCCCCCACAAACTTTGGGTAATTACCTCCACAACTTTAGTGTTTTTAGTGATGTTGCCTTCGTAGACTTCGTGTTTTATCTCTATAAATTCAACTTCATTATCTTGACACAAACTCACATGTCAATGTCTTCACAGCTCTTCTGGCTTTGTCGCCTTTGTAGCTTCACTTGTCCCACTACTATGTAGCATTTGGGTTATTGCCTCTGCAACTTATTCTTGCCTCACTATCTCTATAGCTTGCATGCATAGTATCCTTGCATAGCTCTCAATTCAACTCACTACCTCTATAACTTAAGTGTGTGCTTATCATACTCCTTACATGTTTGCTTATCAAACATGCATACTATCCTTGCAGAGCATCAAAACACCAAGTTTCATAAAAAATTAAACATGTTTGCTTATTAAACTGGTTCACAAGGCTGACTTATGACACTTTAGAAGAATCCTTAGAAAGAGTCTTGTGCTTGCGGGAGGCCAAGCCTTTCATGCAACTAGAAAAAAGTTCAAATGGTCTAGAGACGGATGACAGCTTGTGATTTCATAATTCAGCAGAGAAGTTTCAATTGTGCCACTGATAGAACAATGGACTTTTTCTTAGCCAAGGCATGAGCACAAATTTTCTTTGGACACTTGGGGTCCATCTTCGATTAATGAATCTTAATAGCCTCTTTGTTCAACCAAGAAATTAAAAAGAAAAAGAAAGTAAAATCAATAGACAATCAAAGAATAAAAAAAGAAGAAGAAGAAGAAAGGGAAAATCAAAAGCTAAATGCATATAAAGAACAAACTAGGCATCAAAAAACCTTAGTGCCAATAACCAAACAATGAGATCTTGCTCATCATCAGAAAAGTCTTCAAGTGAAAGGCTTCGAGGTTGTTTCATGGAAGAGGACCACTTCATCGGGAAAAGTGGCTCTTTATCCTGAAGAAAGAAAGGGTGAAACCCCTTGGCTACTTGAACATTGAAGAAGAAATGCTTTCAAGATTGAATGCTTGTAAGCATTTTTTCTACGACGATCTTGTCTGGATGTTGTATAAAATGAATTCAACCCTCAAGCTTTTGCTAGGAATATATGAAGAAAAAGAAGAATGCAACCATGCTTAGAGTAAGGTGCAGTCAAATACTTGTCACCTCGAAGAAGAATAGGAAGACCCAAGCGCTCCAAGGTAGTTAGGTCAGACAAATGTTTAGGGCGTGTAAGATATCCACTTGAAACTATAGACATGCAAACAATTAATTTTATCTCCATAGAACATGATGTAGGACTAAGTATTGTAGCTATACGCCTACTCATTAGCACCAATAGCTTGGAAAAATATCCATTCGATAGACTCACTAAGCATATGAATCCTCTCTAGCTTGTAAATAACTTTCAGATCCAACCATTTGTTTAAAGTCATGATTATCATCACATTTGGATAGATCCACTTTAGGTCATTTGGTGTTGTGTTGATTAGATAAGCTCACTTAATTCGATTCTCATCTTGGGATCAGTCTGCATTGATCATACAAATTAGAAGAGCAAAACAAAAAATAATTCTTTCAATAGATTGCTCCCCAAGATTGAATGAGAAAGATTCAAAGTCAGACAATAGGTGGGTTGCTCGACTTTCCAAACATGAAAAGGAAAAGCATAAAGAGTTGAAGAACACCTTCAAAAGTAAAAATGAATAATTAAAAAGGGCAAAGAGGGAAAGCAATAGCATCAATCTACCAAAAAAGAATAGAAAGAGCAAGCAGAAGTGGAAAGAAAGGAAGAGCAAAGACCTGGGTAGATCAAAAGACAAGCAAGTCATAGGCTCCTTCGATAAGCATTGGTGGAAAACCAAAGACTCATAAGGAAAAGCAATAGCATTGAAGTAGGTACCACAACAATAGACATGATTCAAATCCTAGAAAAGAAAGAAGAAATGGAAAACCCAAAAAATTCTAAAAATGTATAGCTTACCTGCAAGAAAAGCCCCGTAAGATGGCCTAAAGCACCAAAAAGTCATTGGAGAAGCTTGGAGAAGCAGTGGCACAAAGAAAGTTTGAAACTTCAAAGATGAAACACGAAAAGTGTTTTTGGAAGAATCCAAGCCCACATTTATAAAGTGAAGGAGAAAGATCTAATGATCGGAAGAGGCTAGGATGAACAACTCGGATGATGATCCTCATCATGACTTGACTCTAACAAATCTTGAGATGCCTCGAGAAGGTAAAGCAATAATGAACACCTATGATGGATAATAGATAATCGGCTATGAAGGTAGAAAGTTCTTGAATCAATTGATTGGCATAATTGCTAAAAGGAAGGGAGCAAATGACACAATCCAAAATAGCCTCTAGCTTATGAACGATTGGTTTTAAACGAGCAGCCCAAATCACAACAATCAACTAAAGTCACTAAATGACACCAAAAAGCTAAGCCTTATGTTGAATGACCATGAACGTTAGGTCAATTGACTAAGGGCATGTACTTGATCACTAGGCAAAACCAAGACAATCAACCCTTAACTGTCCCACAATGATTGATGTGATCCAACACATGCACAAACAATGTAACTGCATCATTAACCATTAAGCGAGAATCTCGGTCATGCCATCAGTACACTAGAGATATGTGGACACTCATCATTCCCTTTGGAGCATGCCTATTGGCATGATTGTCACCTATAAACATATGGATATTTTCTCTTTAGATTATCTTCTTTACTATTATGGAAGTTGTGCTTGAGAACTAACTTGAGTGTTATAGTGTCTCAGCAAACTATTTCTAACGTGTGCAGCTGACTTTGTTACTTGTGCTGTTCATCACTTCACTGGTTTTTGTCCTCCCATTTGGTTCTCTCCAGAAAAGAGTTTTAGGTACAGGAAAAGAAATTGGCAACAAACAAGAGTGGATAAGGGTTAGAAATTCATTGGAACTACAATCAATTATTGGACTTGTAATTAATTATTGTGATCATTAGATCAAATAAATATTATAATGAATTATATATTAGATTTATAATTAATTATTGAGAATTCTAATTGTGAGATCAAATAAGTATTATAATCACTTATATATTAGAGTTATAATTGATTATTAGGAATTTTAATTGTTATACCAAATTAGTACTTAATTGAAAAATTGTAATTAGGCAAAGGTTTTGTTGTTCGAAATACTTAATGTTTTCATCTTCCGAAAGATACCACTGCGGGTAAGGAATAACTTATTACTTAAAACAATTTTTTTTTTTATAATAGAAGTGATAAGACAGTTAATACTAATTAAAATAATTTAAAGATTGAAAAAATGAAATTGAAAAAGTTGACATATTTAAAAGGTAAAAACATTAAATAGATTGGTAACAATAGACGATGGTAACATAATTAATTGATTAAGTTTGCTCCATAAAACTAATGCCATGTCAGTTGAGTGGGAGGTCAAGTGGTATTTACTCCATGGCTGAATTAAAAAAGCGATATTTAACCTCTCCCATGCCTCCTCCGTCCTCTTCCCGACTTACATACTGTACCACACAGTAAATGAGTCTTTCAACAGAAAGATCTTATATAAAAAATAACTCTATCTCAATTTAGAAATATGATTTGTATATGTGAAACATATTAAAAGATCCATCAATTTTTGAGTTATCAAAAGAAAATAAAATGATATCATTGAATATTTTTATATAAATTCCTTCTCTTATATTTAGATTTTCTTAGCAAGTTGCAAATTCATAAAATATTGATCATCATATATTAGGAATTTGTTGTGATAAGAAATTGTAAAAGTTAGTATCATAAAAAATTATGATTTTTTTTAGGGCAAATTACTTCCATCTCCTTTAAGGTTTGAATTTAATACACACAATTCTCCCTGATTTTCAAAATCGTATGTACCCTTCCCTTATATTAATTTTTATATGACGGTATGTCCCTTCTGTTACTCATCTGTTAGAATCTTATGATGTCACTAGTCCTCTTAAAACTCTAATACCATAACAACCCCTATTCAAAGAAGCACAGACTAATAGTTATTTACTATATATTAATAATTGAGTAAGGGTAAAAAACTTATTTATTTTTCTTAAATACTTATTTTATACATATTCAATTTATTAAATATATAATCATAATTTTTATTTTGTGATCAATTTTACATTTTTTTCCAAACCAATTAAACTATATTACAGTCCTAAGGCAATAAGTGTAATTATTTTATTTATTATTTAACAGATTTATTTTATTTTATACTAATCATAATCATAAATTCATTAAAAAGATAAACATAATTTTAATTATATAATAATTCATTGTATATTTAAATGAAATAAACTTACAAACCTGAGACAGTAAAACTTCCTATAATAGTTTATTAAACTAGAAAAAAAAAAGAATGAATCCATAATATGGCTCATTAGTTATTAGTACATGTTGAGGGCTGTTTGATTCAACATGTGAAAATGAAAAGAGAATTAAATCAAATAAAGAACAGTAAGGATGATGATAACAGTTACTTTTTGATTTGTTTGATTTAATCTGGGATGAAATCATATTGTTTATGATTATCTTTTTTGATATAATTGGATGGTAGTCATAGACAATGGTCAATAATGATAGGTGGTGGTGAATGTTAGTTAATAACTATAGGTAGTGATGGGCGATAATCAACAGTGGTAGGTAGTGGTGGCCAGTGGTCAAGGGTAGTAGGTAGTGATGAATGATGATCAAGAGTGGTACATGACAACAATAGATAGTGATGGATGGTGATTAACAGTGATAGTGACAATGAAAGGTAGGCGATAGTCTATGACGAAAGGTGGTGATGGGCAATGGTTAGTGATCATAGGTAGTAACGGGTGGTGGTTATCATTGAAGGTGGACTTGAGTGATTGTCAATGGCAAAAGGTAGTAGCAGGTAGTGGTCAATATTGATATCGGTGATGGTCAATGGTGGTGGTAGTGGTAAGCATTGGTCAATAGTGAAAGATAATGGTGGGTAATGATCAATACTGGTGATGGTGGTGGGCGGTGATCAACAATAAACTATAGTGATGAGTAGTGGTCAACAATAATAGTAGTGATAGATAATCAATAACGGAAGATGGTGGATAGTGGTCAGTGGTGGAAAGTTACAGTGAGTTGTGGTGAGAGAAGGAAAGAGAAAGAGGATTATTTTATTTGTTTCCAAAGGATAATATAATTTGATATTTTAGGTGAGGGAAGAGTTTTAAATGAGATAAATTCATTAAGGTTATGTTACAGTAACAGATTCCAGTACATATGAATCAAACATTCAATAAGAAAATTAGTTTTTTAATTCCGTTACTTGCTCCGTGAAATCCTTAACCAAAGGCCCCTTAATATATCATAAAGCCAATTAGACAAAATGAGGAAAATAATCAAATTTTTAAAAAATATTATGTTGAAAGAGTATCAAAGAAAATAATTTTTTTTCCTTATAAATTACAAAAACTATATTGATCATCTCAATGGCCTTCCTCTTCATCACCCTTATCTCCATCGATCCTTCCGTACTCATCGTTAATCTCTCGTCCAGCCATTGTCTCTCACTCTTAGCCATCGTTTCTTACTTTTTCATTCGCCATCATTTTCCTTCTCTCACAAATATAAGATTACCATTTTCTTGAAAAAGAACTTGTCAAACTTGAAAAGGAAAAAAAAAAACATCACCAAAAACTAGCTCACAACAACAAATAACCTAAAATCAAAGCAACCCAATCCTTTTTAAGAAAAATTCTTCGTTCCTGAAATCTTCCCAAAAAATATCATATATATCCAGAAGCCCCACCAGCATCTGCATCATTCTTCTTCTAGAGGACCAACTTCTAAAAATTCAAATACACATTGGCCAGTAGCAAACAAAGTCTTAGACCCACAAATACACAAGAAATATAAGAGGAAAATACATTGAGCTCCGATGGAAGGTTTTGGCGAGGGAAAGAGTGCTAAGTCGACATTGGGGGTGATGGTTTAATCAGACATGAGGGTGGTATTTTGGTGGGAGATTGATGACAGTGGGGAAAAAAAAATGAAGACAAAGCACCCTCCCTCATTATCATCACCCCTCTTCATTTCCTCAATTATCATTGTCACTATCACTCCTCTCCCCTTCACACTTGTCTCACAAGTTGGGTAGTGAGCTGTTGGCTGGAGCTTCTTGTTGGTCAAACTAGCTAAGAAATTAAAATAGGAGTCTGAATGTTGAAGGAAGAATTTGGTTGCTACTTACCTGTAAAATGAATAAGGACAATTTTGTCCACAAAATATAAACTTAATGTTATCCATCATCGTTTGCTTTCAGGGGAGGTTTATTATTTTTTTGAAAAATAGAGGGAACTACGTGTATTTATCCAAATTTCAGGGGATGTGGGAGTAATTTATCCATTTTTTATAAGAATTTTTTTTTTCAAAGTTTTGGAGTTGCAACTATGACTTTTTTTTAGGTAAAAGAAGGACCATAACAAGAAAAGTAAGAAGCAACAAAATGAAGGAGAGATACACCCTTTATATCACAAATAAACCAATCTAAGCAGCACTTAGGAGGAGAATAAAAAATCTTAAAAGGGTCTTTTGCAAAACTATGATAATGATCCAAATTAGAAAAACTATCTGCAACCTGATTTGCTTCCCAAAAACAATGAGAAACTATAGTATTCCAATCATAAGCCATGAAGGTTTTAATAGAAGCAACCAGTGCCTTGGAAGGGTGGGAATCAATGCAACCCTCTTCACCAAACCAACACCAATTTCGGAATCCATTTCAAAGTGGATCTCTCGCCAACTTTTACCTTAAGCAAATTTCATATGCCAAGCAACAAGCTCCACAACTTAGCCATAAAAACAGAACTATGGCCTAAATAGCGATTGAACCCAGAGATCTAAGCCCTAAATGCATCCTTAAAGACAGCTCCACAGTATGGAGATAAGTTATGCTTCACAGAGCCGTCAGAATTGCACTTCACCCAGTCTTGGCAAAGGAACTGCCAACCAATTAAGACCTCTGATCTCGTGCTCACACTTGATGAGCACTGCATAGCCCGAGAAGTTAAAGCTACTTCTTCAGTTCTTGTAGAAACCATGGAAATAATGCCATGAAGAGGTTCCAAAGTACCATCAAAAACCAACTTATTGCGGTTAAGCCAAATAAGCCAGCAAAGAAAACCAAACATACTAACCCAATTCAATTCATTCCACCTACCTAGATTCTTAGACAAGTTCCATGAAAGGCAATCATGCAAAGGATAATTGAAAAAATATTGCTAGTATCTGAGCTAAACCAAAGATAGCTATAGGTTGTTGAAGTCATCACAATCCCTTAGCAAATGCATTATCAATTCACAAATACATTTGCAACGTGGGCAAAGATCAAAGTCTGTGATTCCATGAAATTTTCTCTGACTGTTAGTTAAAAGCCTCTCCTTCCCCCGCTAATCAATGGAATGTTCTGATTCGTTCTGGGCCCATCTCTAAATTTTCTTCCACATAGGAGAACAATTGCCTGTGCATGTTCTGACTCCACCGAGAATTTGCCATCTTGAGAAATAGACCAGTAAATTCTACCGGACTAGGCTGTTGATTTGGAGGTACAACACTTATAAAACTGGAAAGAATATTATTAGGAAGAGTATGAACAAATCTTCAAAACTCCCATTGACCGCTTTGATAGACATAGGATGCCACAGTATTGTTCTCTTCTAAATTGGGAAGAACAAGTTCATCATAGGTGACAACACTTTAGACCCCAAAATCCAAGCATCTGACCAAAAGCGAGCATTCAAACCATATGTTCCATTTTAACCCATCTATCAGAGTCCCAAACACTGCATATCCCTTGCCATAGGTTAGAAGTTAACTTTTTCTTATATTAAGAATTTTCTGTGGACCATATGCATATTAGTTCTAAAGACCTTTCCTAGAGAGAATCAGATTGTTCTATAATACCCCAAGCAATTTTCATGAGATAAGCCTCATTCCATTCTTTCAGTTTTCGAACGCCCAAACCTCCGACAGTATTAAGTTGGACTTACACATATCCTCCCAGGCAATCGAATGAACCTGCGATGATCATTATTATCAGCTCATATAAAATCTCCGCATAATTTCTCCACTGAAGAGAAAATTGTGATAGATAACCAGTTGGTTTGAAGAGCTTTGCTTAAAAACTATTCTTATTTATAAACGATAACATTATAACTGCTGTTTGTGACGTTATTTGATTAGATAATAAATTTATCCAAGTCAACTTGAACTTGGCCAGAAATATTTATTCATAGTGGTGAATTATAAAGCACGACACTTTATATAGTAATCGAATCCGCGTGTCCATACTATCAAGGTGGTGAAGTCACAGCGAAGAAAGTGGGTCAATTCATCCCATTATTTTGTTCAAATTTGTTATAAAATATTATTTAAATCATATATTTATATTATATGAGATAGAATATTGACTTCATTTTAGCTATGCATTTTAATCTTGATAATGAAGATATAAATACAAAAAATTATATATGAAATAAGATTTATATATTTTATATTAAATTTTATATCTATCTCTTAACTTATGAAGTAAGTTTTTTTTTTTTTTTTTGTTATTCTTGAGCATTAAAACTCTTCCTTAAAAATAAAGCTTATTCTTACAAAAATAATTCTTTCATCATATATATATATATATAACTTCTTTTCTCAAAATAAAATTTAATTTACATTCTCAAAAATAAAACTCACTCTTACTGAAATAATTCTTTTAAAATTATTTTTTCTGAAAATAATTCTCATAAATGTTATTCCAATAAATCCTAATAATCGAATGAATATTTGGTCCCACTATCATAAAACCCTGACTACATCACTTTACTCACATCTTCACTTTCTTTGAGACCAAACTACTTATGAACTAGTTCTTAATAAAATATTATTTCACATCTATAATTGTAAATCAAGTATAGCTTCCGTATATGTCAATTCATTATAACATAATGATATTTTATTACATAAATTACGCTTCATATCCTTAATTTGTATTTGCCAATATCAAATAAACTCCAAGATCTCGAATTACTTTCCCCGATTTTAACCCGAGTTTATGTTGATGCTTACATCTCTTGCATGTAACTGTAAATTTTTTTAATGTTTATTTTTATATTTTTGGTTTTTGGTACATTGCAAATAGTTTATTTGACTTTAAGCCTAATGTTTAATATCCTTTATCTCATCCTAAATCAATAGAGTAACTTTTATAACGGCAACATTTTGTAAGAGAAAAATTTAGAAGGGTCATATCAATATATCTCGAAGCAAAAACCAAATATACACTAGAAGTTTGTTGAATTTGATGAAATAAAATGAATTATATCATAAATAAGAATGGGAACCATAACAGAAAATTTTATTTGCTTGAAACTATAAAATAAAAAATGATTTAACCTATAAAATGTTCATTCTATTAAATGATAAAACTTTCCTTTTATTAAGAATGAGAGATGAGATTATGCACTTTAAAGAATTAATATTATAAAATAAAGAAAATATCGATTTTATGTATAAAAACATATTTTTAATTTAACTTAAATTTAAATATTTTGAAAATTACTTGTTTTAAATAAACTATTATGATAACTTTATATATGTGATGGTATTGATTCTCTTACAAAAAAGTAATAATCACTTGTATTAATCTTGTTATAGCATTCTATAAAAATTGAATTTAAAAATATTTTCATTAAATATTGTATAAATCTACTAACTGAAATGAAAATATATAGTTTATTTCTTGTTCATTTTTATGAAAGAAATAATATACATATTTTCATCATCAAGTTTTTCTAAGTAATCATTCATTTGTAAATATCTTATCAACTTATATATTTCACTAACTTATATAATAGTTTTATTTTATTGTTATCTAGGTCCTCTTTAATAATTAACAAATTAAACTAGCAATTAGTTCATTACATTAACTAATTTGATCAACTAATAGTATTAGCTGTTTATATAAGGATATTTGGTAAACTTGTCTATTTATTATGTAAAATGACATATAATAATATGAGTATATTTTATGATTTATTTGAGTTTTCTTTATTTTAATAACATTTTAAATTTTAATATATTTTTTTTATCAAATTCAATTTTTACTATTTATTAGATTTTCTTTTAAGACATAAATAATTATACTTTATTATATTTATTAGATTTCCTTTTTAGAAATTAGTCATTATAATATATTACTTATTAGATTTCTTTTAAGAAATAAATAATTATAATTTATTATATTTATTAAATTTTCTTTTAAGAGGGTTTAGTTTATATTTACCAATGGTAAGACATAATTAATTGTATAATTCAAGTATAACGATGTCTTTTTTACACATTAAATATAAATCCATTGATAAAAAATGTTAGATTTCTTAACTTTTTATAATTGGTGAATTAACGGCCAATCTGCTAGCTTAAAACGCTATTTATCATTAAAAAAAAAAGATTGATCAGCTCAATCCACCAAAATCATAAAAATATGCTAAATGCTAATAAAAGAGACATTTACTAAATACAACCTTAATATACTTAAATAATTTTAATTTTAATTTTTTTCTTTTAAACTTTAAACAAGAAGGAATACATTTTTGTGTCATTCTTAATAATATAAATGTACTTCAAATAATTTTAAATTTATTTTATAATATTTAAGTAATTTTAAAAATACCTTTTTTTTTCTTTTCATCATCCTGAAAAAAATTGAATGATAATATGAATATATAAAATCAAACAAAAAAATAATAAAATAAGACATGATCAATAATAGTCATTAGAAAATGTCAAGATAAATACAAATTTAATATTTATTATTATATATATGTCACGCTCCAATCCACGAAACGTGAATGGTGTAGAAAATCATCATTAGGAGACCTTTTACAAGCCTAATCATATAAGATGATGTACCCATGATGCATATTTATACCAATGCATAATCAAATATGCACATGTTAACTCCTACTGTAAATTCAGCAGAGTTCCCTCTATTTTTTGGACATCCGGGCACAAAGTTTGTACAACAATAAAAGGACTACATATCCTATACAAAACCTATACAATAAAATCAAGTTCACAATAGTCCAGACCATATAAAACTATATCTACTGGGCTTTTATTCAAACAAAACACATATGTGTTACCACTATACCAACTGCCAGTGTTACACCATTCTTATACCTTTAATCTTTGTAGGATGTGATTCACTTAATCAATGAGCAGATCCAGAACCAGGATAGTGTGGAGGGACTGTAGAAGTATCTTCTAGCTTTGAAAAACATGGAGAAAAAAGACTGAGTTTCTTGAAAACTTAGTGAGCAGATAATTCCACTAAAACTAAGTTTTTCTTTTATTCCACAAAAATAAAATAAGTACAATGTATAATGTTGTAAAAATAATTAGTATAGTGTAATAAGGAAAGTTCAATATAGTTTTACTTCTCTAAAATTTTTCAATTCTCAAATAGCAAAATATTTCATAATAACTATTTTATCTAAATACTATTAGGATCCAAGAAGTAATTCCTATAGGCAACCAGTCTAATAGATATCAAATATGGGAATTAGAGTCAAATACCTGATTCAATTAAGCAAATGTAATCAGAGTCAAATCCCTTTTGAAGGTGAAGGTCAAATCCAAAACCCCCGTGTCAAATATCATATCAAATATATCACATATTCCTATCCCATCTTATTGCTCCACCACTCCCCCTTATTTCTCCAGCAAATACACTAAGCACAAATACACTTGAGGGTTTCCAGTGAATTATCAATGGATGTAAAATTTCAAATAATTAAGCATTTGAGAAAATATCATGCTATCAAGTCATTTCACAAATATGAGATATTTTACTCATGTCAAAGTATCAAATATTAGAACAAATCATCAAATATTCTTATTAACATAAATTTCATGTATTCAAAAAATATCAATGTAAAACCATTTATTCTAAAATGCATAATTTCAATATAGTAATTCATTTCCATATATATATATATACAATATAATTTTCAAAGTAAGTTAGCATCAAAGAAAAATCAATTCATTCAATAAAAACCAAAATGTTCCATATAGCAAAATTATTTCAAAATGGGATTTACCAAAAAGGGGTAGAATCATTTACTCACCTTAAGGACTCTTAAAGAGTTAGATCAGTCAATATGGACACTTCTTAAATCCTCCTCATCTTTGGACACTAGATATAATTAGTTGCTAAAGTTAGTGTCTAATTATCATGAATAATCTCTCTACTCATAGTAAGCGATTCTATGTCAAATTACCTTAGCCTTAAGTGATGTTTACCAAAAACTCTTGAACTAAATAGTAATATGATTAAGCTAAAGTGACATAGGAAGGTAAAGACAACTTTTAATGGGCTAGTATGAGTTGCAAAAGAATAGTGGAAATACAAGTTGTCTTTAAGCAGCCCAAAGCTATCTCAGATGGCCTAGCTACACTGTTCAGCCCGGCCACGACAACACAACAATGCTTCAGCTTGCATAAAATAACGCAGCAACACTGGCTTATGTAGGTTAATATAGCAGCAGTCTGGCTTATGCAGGACAGCACAACAGTAGTTCCACCAAAAGCCATTGCGATGAATTGTGGGGCAAGATGGCAGTTGTACCATGCTAAAGTTTCAGAGTCACCAGACCAGCAAGAAAGGAGGAGGGTGATAAAATGGAGTTAGGCAAAATGATAGAAGCTGCTATGCATTCAAGTTCTCCCATTAAATAACTAAACAGGGAAAAACTCCAGTTTGTCACTGAACTACCTGATAAGATTTGATTTTGCAATCTAGTCCAGCTATAGGATGACACTCTAGCTTCTTTTCTATAACAGACCATTTCCTTAAGTTGGAGGAATAACAACTTCTCCCATATTAGCTTCGGTCTGTTGGAGTCCCTCCATAATTGATGGGACACCACAATCAAGATCACCTAGATGATATCAAATGTATAGGAAATGAAAAATGGAGGTTCCAAGGTCTAGGAATTTCTCTTTGACTATTGAAACTGTCACAATCATCTTAGAAAAATAGAGATTACTTTTTCAAGGTTTCTTGGAAATATGAGAAACAATTAATTTCCACTATCTTATTCTGGGATGAAGCTACATCCCTCCACTATATAAGAGGGGACTTGTGAGGAGTAAAAGCAAGCAATCAAGTTCATCTCCAAGAGTGATAGAGTGAGAGTAAGTTCTTGTAATCCTTTTTAAGAGAGAGAGAAAAAGAGTTATTTTAGATTACCACCATGCTTGGTGAGAATTGAGTTTGATTTGAAACCATCCTTGTTGGGTGAGGTTGAGAGGAACTCTTGTATCAAAAGAATCATTGTAATCCTACTTTATAGTGGAGACTCTTTTTTGCATCATAAGATCTTGTGATTTTTTCTTTTCACTTTGAGAGTGTTTTCTACGTTAAAATCTTGGTGTTATTTCTTCTTCACTTACTCTCTTTATTTTCTTATTGCTCATCTTAATCACATAGAGAAGGGAAATTAGTTCTGATGTCTCCCAACAGTAGTATCAGAGGCAGGTTGGTTTATTATGCTATCATCCTGTGTGATTCAAGATGGAAGGTACTGTCACTCATGAAGGCGATATGTTCAGGCTGACTGTAGAAAATTACTCCTATTGGAAGCACCTATACTGTAAAGATTTGCATGAGCTAATTGCGAACAAGAATAAGCTAGAGGAAAAGATCGACAAAGGATGGGAACTTTTAAACCAAAAATCCATAGCTATGATTTGAAAGTACATTGATCAAAGCTTGTTTGAGCATGTATCAACCTACACCAATGCATACAAATTATGGACAAAACTTGAGTCCATGATTCAAAAGAAAATGCCTCAAAATAAAGCCTATCTTGTGAGACGGTTAGTAAAGTTGGAGTATAAGGATGGCCTGAGCATGATAGAACACTTAAACACTTTCAAAGGGCTCGTAAATCAATTAACGAAGATTGAGATGAAGATCGATGATGAGTTCCAAGCCCTTCCACTCCTTAGTTCCCTACTGGAAAGTTAGGACACATTGGTTGTTACTCTTAGTAACTCAGCCCCTAAAGGGATGCTTACTATGGATACTGTCGCCGATAGCTTGTTGAATGAAGAAGCTAGGCAGAAAGAATAAGGCATGCCTGAACAATCCGAAGTTAACATTGTGGAAAAATATGGGAGAAGTGAGACTCATGGAAGAAGTGAAAGTAGAGGCCATGACAAATCTCAAAGGCAAGGCAAGATGGGTCACAAGAAGTTTGAGTGTCAGTATCTCAAAAGAGATCAGAAGCTTGAAAATGTCAAGCTAGACCAAATTGATCCAAAGAAGAAAGAAGAGAAGAACACCACAGCCATGGTGGTAGTAGAAAATGATGATGTCTTCCTCATTGGAGAAGATAACTATCTCAATGTTGCTTGTGATGATTGTTTGTGGATAGTTGACTCAGGTGCTTCTTTCCACATCAGTCCACATGAAGGATTCTTCTCAGCCTATCAAAGTGGTGATTTTGGTACTATCAAGATGGGAAATTGCATCACAAGCAAAATAGTTGGCATTGGTAATGTCATCCTAATAACTGACACGGGACATAAGCTCATGTTGAAAGAAGTGAGACATGTACTAGATATGCATCTCAACCTTATATCAGCTAGAAAGCTTAATGATGCTGGGATGGTGAATCATTTTGGTGTAGGCGAATGGAAACTCATCAAAGGTAGTATGATCATTGCTCGAGGAAGGAAAAAAGGCTTATTATACGTCATACAAGGTAGAATATGCAAAGGTGAGGCTAATATTGCACATGGTGACTAAAGTATAGAGTTATGGCATAGGAGACTTGGGCACATAAGTGAGAAGGGACTACAAATTCTTGCTAAGAAAGAGCACCTCCCTGCTGTGAAAGATCAATTACTTAGGCCTTGCATAGATTATTTGGTTGGCCAGCAATGTCGGGTATCATTTCAAAAATTAGATCAACCTAGAAGGAAACAATATGTTCTTGATTTGGTGCATATAGATATCTATTCTATGACTGAAAAATCTTTCGACAATGCATATTATTTTGTCACCTTTATCGATGATCACTTAAGAAGAGTGTGGGGTGTTTTTGTTAAACACAAAAGAAGAAGTGCTTAAGGCATTCAAGGAGTTCCATGCCAGGGTGGAGTGTGAGATAGGTAAAAAGTTAAAATGCGTCTCAGCTGATAACAGGGGAGAATACTATGGCCTTTTTGAAACATATTGCAAGTCATATGGCATCAGGCTTGAGAAGGCACCACCAAAGACACCACAATTAAATGGTATAGCCGAGAGAATGAATCGAACCATTGAAGAAAGAGTCCGGTGTATGCTATCTCATGCCAAACTCTCCTAGTCATTCTAGGGTGAAGTTGTGAAGACTGCTATGGATATAATCAACTTATCACCGGCAAGCCCTTTGAATGGAGATATCCCAAAGGAAATCTAGTTAGGAAAGAAGGCTTTATACAACCATTTGAAAGTGTTTGGATGCCGAGTGTTCATTCATATTCCTAAAGATGAACAATCTAAGCTTGATGTAAAGAGCAAGGAGTGCATTTATCTTGGATTACCAAGAGATGAGTTCAGTTATTGACTATGGGACCCTATAAACAAGAAGATTGTTAGAAGCAGAGACGTTATGTTTTTCGAGGATTAGACCATCAAATATACCAAACGAATAGAGAAACCTAAACTTAGGGTCAATTTTGATTATGACCCGTTCATAGTGGAATGTAACGATTCAAGGGGACAAACTGACAAGAGCAATCATAATGAAGCCATTAACAAGTCAGCAATAGAGGAGTCATCAATGGGGCAGTCAGCTAAGCCAAATAATGTAGAGCCCAATGATACAGAACCTATTACACAGCCTTAATTGCGATGTTTTACTAGAGATAGACATCCCTCCACAAGATATTCCTCAAATGAGTATGTGACACTCACCGACGATGGAAAGCCTCAGAGCTATGAAGAAGCTATGACTAATAATGATAAAGAAGAATGGGTTAAAGCCATGTAAGAGGAGATGCAATCATTGTATGAAAATCACACATATAATCTTGTAGAGCTACCCAAAGAAAGATGAGCCTTGAAAAATAAATGGGTTTATGGGCTCAAAACTGAGGAAAACAACTTGAGGCTGAGGTTTAAGGCTCAAATTGTCATCAAAGGATGCAATTAGAAAAAAGGCATTGATTTTGAAGATATATTTTCTCCTGTGGTGAAGATGTCATCCATTAGGATTGTCTTGGGTCTAGCAGCCAGCCTAGACTTGGATGTTAAACAACTTGACATCAAGATTGCTTTTTTACATGGAGATCTAGAGGAAGAGATTTATATGGAGCAACCCAAGGGATTTGAAGTTTCAAGTAAAGAACACTTAGTGTGTTGACTCAACAAGAGTCTTTACGGCCTAAAGCAAGCACCAAGACAATGGTACAAGAAGTTCTATTTATTCATGGCCCAACATAGTTTCAAGAAGTTTGATACTGACCATTGTGTCTTTATAAAAAGGTATGCCAGAGGTGATTTTGTCATACTTTTACTTTATGTTGATGATATGTTAATTGTTGGGCATGATAAGAAGAAAATCACTACTTTTAAAAAGGTATTGAACAAATCCTTTGCAATGAAACACTTAGGGCCAACAAAGCAAATCCTTAGGATGAAGATCACTTAAGATCGTTCCAAGAAAGTATCGTGGCTATCTCAAGAGCGATACATTGAGAAAGTTCTTAAGAGATTTAACATGTGTAAGGCCAAGCCAGTTAGCATTCCACTTGCTAGACATTTTAAGTTGAGTAAAAGGAAAAGTCCAACAAGTGAGAAAGAGAAAGAAGATATTAAAAATGTTCCATATTCATCCGTAGTTGGCAGTCTCATGTACGCTATGATATGTACAAGGCCCGATATTGCTTATGCCGTCAGTGTTGTGAGTTGATTCTTGTCTAACTCGAGGAAAGAACACCGGACTGCTGTGAAATGGATATTTCAATATCTTCATGATACAACCAAGAGGTGCTTGTGTTTTGGCAAAGAAAAGCCTATGCTAGAAGCATACACGGATGCAGACATGGCTGAAGATGTTGATTCTAGAAAATTGACATCAGGATACTTGACTACTTTTGTAGGGGGAGCTGTGTCATGACAAGCTAAACTTCAAAAAAGTGTGACACTTTCTACTACAGAGGTTGAATACATCGCAGCTACTGAAGCATGCAAGGAGATGTTATGGATGAAAATTTTCCTCCATAAATTGTGCTATGAACAGCAAAATTATATGGTGCACTGTGACAATCAAAGTGCAATACACCTAGCTAAAAATTTAACATTTCACTCCCATTCAAAGCATATTGATGTTCGTTATCACTGGATACAAGATGTGTTAGAAGAAAAGCTTTTATAGCTTGAGAAGATTTACACCAATCATAATTAGTCAGATATGATGACTAAGGTGATACCAACCAAAAAATTTGAAGATTGTTACCAAGGTGCTGGTGTGGTAGTGCCCCCCCAATTAAGTCGGGAAGGGGGAGATTTGTTGGGAGTCCCTAGATAATTGATAGGACACTATAATCAAGATCATCTAGATGATATCAAATGCATGGGAAATGAAAAATGGAGGTTCCAAGGTCTAGGAATTTCTCTTTGACTATTGAAGCTGCCACAATCATCTTAGAAAAATGGAGATTAGCTTTTCAAGGTTTCTTGGAAATATGAGAAATAATTAATTTTCACTATCTTATTCTTGGATGAAGCTACATCCCTCCACTATATAAGGGGGGACTTGTGAGGAGTAGAAGCAAGCAATCAAGTTCATCTCCAGGAGTGACAAAGTGAGAATGAGTTCTTGTAATCCTCTTTAAGAGAGAGAGAAAAAGAGTTATTTTAGATTACCACCATACTGGGTGAGAATTGAATTTGATATTGAAAACCATCATTGTTGGGTGAGATTGAGAGGAACTCTTGTATCAAAAGAATCATTGTAATCCTACTTTATAGTGGAGACTCTTTTTTAGATCATAAGATCCCCTGGTTTTTCCCTTTTACTTTGAGAGGATTTTCCATGTTAAAATCTCGATGTTATTTCTTGTTCATTTACTCTCTTTATTTTCTTATTGCTCATCTTAATCACATAAAAAAGGGAAATTGGTTCTGATATTTCCCAACACGGTCCACCCAAAAATAGAATAGTTAACATATGACAAACTCTAAGTAGAACAAAGTGGCCAACCCGATCCTGTGCTGTTGAAGTCCAAACTACTTGTCCATTGGTAGATCTTTAAGAAAGCTTGCCAGCCACTATAGCAGTGATCTGTATCAGGATTCTGATACATGAGGTAGTCTCTGATAGCAAGGTATAACCAGTCATGGTAGGAAAGGAGTTGCTAGTTCTAGCACCTTAGATGGAAGGAAGATAAGTAGAAACTAGCCTTACTTGGAGTGAGATCGGTTGGAGGATGAAGAAGAATGACGGCGCTAATGGTTCCGGCTGTCGGAAAAAAGAGGAAGAAGGTTGAAATCGAGCCAGAACAGTAACTCTATTTTAGAAGTGAGGAAGGGAGATAGCAGCTGATTGGGAAGAGGAGAAGAAAAGGAGCCAAACGATGTTGGGTTGTTGGAAGTCGCTAAAAAAAAGAAGGCAGAGAGAGAGAGAGCTTAGGGAAATTTTTGGAAAATGGAGATAGGCTTTTGGAGAAAAATGAGAAAATGTACACGAGGGCCAGCACTGGGAAAAGAAAAAGGAGGGGAAAATGAAAAAGAAAATAAAAAGGGCAAATTGCTCTTTGACCCCAACAAACCTGCAACACAATCACTGTCTGCCAAAAAAAGAGAAAATCAAATAAAATTCAAAACCTTCATTTTCATCCTCCAGATTTTTAGATTATTTTTTTTTTATTTTTCTAAGGTATTATAGTATATATCTAATCGTTATTATGTATATATTTAAAATTTATTATGCATTATTTTATAATAAATCATACTCAAAAGCATATCTATGTATGTGAGAATTAAAGTCTAAATGCATATATTTAATTATGTTGATTGAAATAACCCTAATCATTAGCAAATCTATTTTTAACTATATATTTATGATCAAATAAAGCTTTTCCTCTGATTTGTATTTTTGTCTTTACATTTTATTTTCTTGTAATTAGGTTCTAAATTTTACTTTGGTTTGTAATTAACTTCTTATTATCAAAATCAAGTTGAAAATTTGTACTTGTAATTGTCCAATGTGACAAACATATATTAATTTGTGCAATTAAATTATGATATGAAAATTAAAAAATACAACTACAATCATAAAATTATTAAAATAATCAATATACATATATTTATCAAAAAGTACAACTACAATAATAAAAAATACATAATTCCAACCATATATATTTATAATTTTATTAAATTTGATTTCATGTATTTGTTGAATATATTATAATTTGCAACGACTTCCCAACCTAATAAATAATTCTTCTGTGTCATGATATGTATAGCTTTATAAATATATAAATGTTAATCCCATTGGATAATTGGAAGTGTAAATCTCTATATTAGTAGTAGTAGTGAACTAATTACAAATAAAATGAAATTCCAAACTTAATTATGGAAAAAAAATATAAAGATAAAATTATAAATGGGAGGGATGACAAGTTTAATTTAATCTATATTATTATTCTAATAGTTAAAAGACAAAGACTACTGTATCCATGGTTTTCTGGCTGTACATGCCCAGAACAAATCGATACTATTTCACCGCTGATATGAATATTGGTTTCACAATTTGATAAATACTCGTAACACTGAATTAATAATTTCACGAATCCACACCTTTTTGTAGTTTTCTCATTCTGACCATGCACTAATTAAATTATTCTTTAGGTTTTTTGATTGTTCTTCATTGTGAAATTTTTTTTATTTTTATTTTCACTCTTCAGTTTTATTATTTTTTATTTGTTTTTTAGTTCTTGCTATCAATTTTTTTTTCAATCTTAGTTATACAACATCAACTCATTGTTTTTGATTTTTAAATCTGAGATTATCAAATAATTTTTAATTGCTCAATATATATATATATATATATTTTAACTTACTGAACATATCTTTTTGTTTTAGGGCCTGTTTGGTACGTTGTATAAGATAAGGTTTGATAGTATAAGGCCTGATAGGATAAGGCCTGATAGTATAAGACTTGATAAAATTTTAATACTATACAGTGTTTGATATGACAATGCATAAGATATTGTATTGTATAACATAATGCTATATTATGTTTGGTGATGTAATTATTTAATATAAAATTATTATATATATTAGATAATTTTTATTAAATAATCATAAAATTATT
>JANHAO010002035.1:0-30329 GCA_026873985.1 Saraca asoca | reverse complement strand
TTGGCTTCCAATTGGCCTTTGTTTCACCTCAATTGGACCTTCCTAGCTCAAGATATTGCCTTCTGAGTGTATGAAGGTCGGCTGCTCGAGAAGGGCTTCTGGCAGAATTCTGGTGTCAGGTTCAACTCAAAATTCAGGTATCCAATCGTGCAATTCAGTCTTGGAGGTCTTCATCAATGTTGTAGATAAACCTCTTATATTTCCTACAAGATAAAAATCACATTAATGGGATAAGCACAACTCAAGATATGCTCATAATACAGAAACTACACAATTATGGCCTATTATGCAAAAATTGCAATATGATGGTAATTGACAAGAATTAACAAATCCATACTAACACAGCTGGAAACATGACAATTTAGCTCTTAAATTGGTAAGTATGTGGACAATTAAATGTGTCAAATTTTGTGTTATCAGTTATTAAAAGGCACAGTGAATTTTGTTTGGATTCCAATACATTTGATAAAAAATAAGATGCTACCCATGATTTATATATAGTTCCTTACTGTAAGGAATACAAGTCTCTACTTGCAAAAGCTTTCAATTTATTGCATAAAGCTAGGGACTTTACAGCATCACCAAGTTTGAAGAGGTTGCTCCATAGCAAGGCTGATACTTTTCTTTCGAATGAGTATTATAACTTGGATATAGCCTAGATGGATTTGGACTCTAAGTTAGATGTTACTATTGGACCATACGAGACTTATGAGGATAGACTTTTTGTATATAAGGCTACCTTTGCAGCATTTATTAGAGTGTGGGATGATGAAGCAATAGCTCAACTTAAACTATTTGGTGATAATTTGCAAGTTCTAGAACAAAACATCCCAATGGATAGTGAATTCAAATCAAAAGACATGAGTGCAACACCTATTCATGTCATCTAGTTTATATATAACGCAAAGGATGTCAAGGGACCACAGATTGTTGCTTTCAATCTACCAAATGACGAGAGTATAGTGAAAGATTGGGGAACATCAATGGTCATGCTTAAGAATGTTTCAGAGGCTAAGTTCAAGTTTATCCTTCTGGCCATAGCCAATGGCCGAGCCCGGTTCCCTAAATTCTGCCTTAAGGACAAGGTAGATTTTACAAGCGACAGTATTGATAAGAATATGGCCCAAAATTTAGTAATGGGTCAGGAAGTGAATAGGCCCAAAATACTTAAGGTTTATTTTAAAAGGCTTAAGGCCAATTAAGTAAGGATAAGGTGACACAACATAATAACAAAATTAGTTAGGATAAAATGGCACAACAGAATTAGTTATAAAAAGAGAAATATCTAGATGAGATAAGATAAGATAGCAGAACAAAATTAGTTCTAGAGAGAGAAAAGGAGAATTATATAAAGGAAAAATAAGAGGGGAAGGGATATTCAGTTGTTTAGTTTGTATTTAGCGTGAGCCAAGGGGCCGAGAGATATTCCTCTAGGTTTGAGGGAGCAATAGCTCTTGTTATTTTTTTTTTTTTTTCTACTATTCTTCAGTTCTTCTTCTATAATTCCATTCTCTGTTAAAAGTCTCAAACATACAGTCTCTAGTTCCTAATAGATGAAGATGTTTAAGACTGACATTCTTGGCAAGAAGAGCATGGGTAGCTGCCTTTATTTTCTAAAGGTGTGTATGCTGTGCAAAAACCATATATATTTCTTTGTTTGACTCTATATCATGTTAGACCCAATGGTGAAAGGTTGTTATCTCCTATGTCTTCTAGATTATCTTCTACCATTGGTTTTCACCTGGCTAGTGACTATTAACCACAAGTCCAACCTAATTACTCACTGGAACAGTGAACTCATGCATAGAAGAATGAAGTTGGAAAGGGAGAGTGAGTAGGTGATCCACTCATATGGCAAGTTTCCACATCCCTGGCGAACATGCACATTCAATTTTGGTGCATTTCTAACATTAATGGTTGAAAATGGTCACATACCAGCAGGGACTTTTTTGGACTATTCTCTAAGCAATGAGTTATTTTTGGCTATTTGATGAAATTTTGTTTCTAATAATATGATGCAGATGGGTCAAACACATACTTTTCATCTGAATGCCAATAACCTGGCCAGAGGATGGTGGGTAACATTATAGATAATGCTTGTGTATGGTGGAAACCAACCTTCATGTGACTGATATTATTTCTCAATTTATGGTGTGGCAAGCAATCAAGGAAGCATCCCTCAAGATTGTTAACTCTACGTAAACCCTTTGATGTTGCTTGAAGGGGTACCAAGGTATGAGCAGAGGCAACAGATGAAACACCCTGAACAAAGCATACAGAAAGGAGTGTGAGAACAAGGAAAGTCCTATTAAACTCAGAGGTTGGGGTGCGATCAGAACCTGACCATAAGAAATTGGTGGCAATGTATATGAAAAAGATTAGATAGGTTGTTGAAGGATTGTGTAACATTGGTCAACCGACACACCAACTTGTAATCTAGATGCAAGAGCTAGCATTGCATTTGCACCCTTAACACTACTGTGGGCAACCAAAAAAAGGAGGCATACAACCATTGATGACAACCCTATAGTGGAAGATAAAGGGACAAGAGCCAAGAACGAAGGGAAGAACGAAGCCAAGGAAGGTCGAGTTGACACATTAAGTGAAGGAATGCCATTGGAGGAGTGATGGAGGACAGGTGCAAATTTTACAAATTTTGCACTGGAGCATCGTATGCAAAGATTGGCATGGGCAAGCTTGAACTTCTTTGATAATTGTACATCTAACTGCTACTTGGTTAGCATATAGTCTTCATGTGTGAATGTCAGATGTGACAGGGTTATCGTATCTATGTTTAGCTACCACTTGATGCGAGATGAATTATCGAGCCTCTAGCCATATGCATGGATCAATGACATGGTAAGATAATAGGTTATAGCACCTATGGACATTATGAGATGGCCAAGCTTCATTCATTGTCGAGATCCACCTTTATCAACATATTGCTTCCATGGCAACAAAAGTCCTTTAGAGGATCAAAAGACCACATGACAACCATCCCGTCATATATTTGACACATGTTTCATGGTATGTCATTTCATCCACTAGTTGATACATACTGAGTAGGTGAACTATCACTGAACTTATTACACTGTTTATTTTTTAGTGGCAAGATTGTGTCAAACTGCACAACAACAAATTATGGATCAGAAGGAGAAGTGGAGCATCAAAGATGTGTTGCATGAAGTGTTGCCCAGAATTATTGGGTGCAACATAGCGAAGTGTCACTTGGTAAGATATTACAACCACTTGTGATTACATAATGATAAAGCTGCTACTAAATTTTGATGTGTGGAGGTTGCTAGTTTAGATAGCCTCCTCCCTAGGTAGTAATTGAGTTGTGTTGTCATTAAACTCCTAGATTATGTTTCCAATGATACACAAGGACCACCGACTCTGCTATGTTGTAGATCCCCAAAATAAAGTGATGTACACCCTGGATTTGATGGAGAACCAGGAAGATCGAGAGATGATAGAATTGGTTGCATTCACGATAAGTCCATTGTCATAATCTTAATTCAAGGTACCACTTTCAACCATATGAAGTTGCCACAACTTATTATATTAAGCCCTTGTTCCTGTTGACATGGATCCTATTGAACTCTTTGATGAGATATTGAATCGGCTCAAGGTTGCTAGAAAGAGAACCTCATCCCCACTAGATCATCAATGTTATCTTGCCTCAACAACCTAACCTTTAAGTATACATCCATTCCAATTATGACCTTCCTCAAATATGTATTTTCCAACAAATTTATCGATTCCTGCCTTTTTCATTCACCCAGGCATGTGATTGAGGTCTCTACTTGATGAATATAATTTATACTTAATTTATATCCTGTTATAATTGATCTTTTATCATGTTTATATACTTAATTGGGCATTGGGGTTTGGTTTTATGGTTTGCTAAGTTTTTGTGCTTAATTGAATTTATTCAGTAAATTTACACTGTTTCATATTATTTCAGGTTTTTTAAATATATCTAGAGTTCTAGACCTCAGTTTTAGGTTATTCTTATGTCTCTAGAAAGCTTAGAGAAAGATATAAAAATGATATGAAGAATCCCCAACCCAATTCAGCCATTTTGAAGGTCAAACAAAGCCCACAAGCTGGAGTAGAGTGTAGTGCTACAAGCTAGAATTCATCCCACTATTTTCATTATTAGTGGAGCTCCAAATATTATTTTGGTGTAAACTTAAGTCCATAAGATAGCTAAGATACACCCTCAACAACTTTCATGAAAGGCTTGAGGGAAAACTACATTGTTTTGATTTAATTACAAAGTTGTGAACTTAAGTGTTTAAATTTGTTAAAGGTTGGACTACTCTTAAAAGTTATCTTGGTGTTTACCCTATAACCTGAGCTAGAGACCCAGTTTTTATGAGAAGTCAAGGCCATTTGAAAGTTAAGTTATAGGCTTACATTTTAAATGAAGAGTGTCACATCCAAATAGACCTCTTTCCAACCCTAAACTGCAATACAACTAAGAGGCGGTGTATTAAGCCTATAAATATTTAGCTGAGCCTCTCTTATAATATCCTTTTAGACTTATTTTCTATATTGTCTCTAAGTTTAAGGAGAAGAGAAGCTTTGCTAGGGTAAGACTCGAACCTTATATTTTGTTTACTTTTTCTTTTAGTTTTGCATTTTATTTTCTAGTGATATGTAACTAAATTCTCATCATCTAAGGGAATTTCTGCACCAATTCTTTCCTAATTGTGAAACTTGATCTTAATTTCAATTCATTCCTAATTTAATTCCCTAATTTTACTGCATACAATTGCCTTAGATGATTAGTTAATAGGATTCATTAGTTAATTATTCATTGTGATCTAATGCTAGCCAAATTTCTATGGCAACTTATGGTTGTTTATGGCTATTTGGTTAAAGTAGTAATAGGGGTTGATTTGATGCTGGGGTGAGTCAATCTTCCTGGGGACTTAAGAGTAATCAATTGGGTTACTTCTATGGTAATTCAATGAATTAAACCTAATCTTTTCATAACTTAAGGCTATTGATAAATTAGTTAAAGTGTTAGGCTTCAATTGATTTAGTAATAAAAGTCAATTAGGTATTGGGCTTGATTGACTAGTTTAAGAAGAAATTAATAAGGATTAATTAGGTGCTGGGCTTACTTAATATCTTGGCTAGGCGATCGAAATGGGAGTGAAATAATAAAGTTAATGATTAGCTAATAAATTGGTAATAGAGCCCCTTAGATTGAGCCTTCCTACATCTAAATTCTCTTTATTGTTGATTCTATTATGCTTTTCATGCAACCTATTTGATTCAATTCTTATTTTTAATTAGATATTCATGCCCTGCATTCCATACTGTAACACATGTAAAATAGATTACCAGTCCCTATGGACATGAACTGGACTCATACTAGCTGCTAGCTTTAGTGGTTTAGTACTATTTTTGTCTAGTTTTGACCAATGTCAAATTTTGGCACCATTGTCGACAACCAGCTAATTTATTTTTATTTTTTTTAGTTATATATAGTATTAGAATATCAATATTAGTATTAGGATTTGAATTCAACCCTTACACCCATGTTTTCCCTTATTTTTGCCTAGTTTTATTAGTTTTTCAATTTTTCTAGCAAGCTCGGGTGACAAAATTTTCTATGGAATTAGAAGTTCAAATTTAGTAGGTCAGCCTTCTAATCAAAACTCATGTTATGCCATGAGCCCCCCTTTTTTTTCCAAATTCCATCATCTTTTATGATTTTTTTTATTTTTTAGTAGTTTTTGAATTATTTTCCTATTTTTTTCCATTTTAATTCTTGTGGATTTTGATTACCTATTAATCCTTTTTGTGTATGACTTGATTCTCTCATATTCCTAAGCTAATATATGATCTGAGATTGAGAGAAACTTGTAGGAATTGAGAAGAGCAAGCAGGCATCTATCTGGCCTAATTCAGACCCTAAATCAACATCAACTTCAATACCTTCCTCTCCAAACTCAAGCATTATAACAGACTTGTTTTCTGTAAGTTCCTCTTCCCATTTAAGCATAGAGAACATAGCATTTCATCAAAGAACTTTGAAGGAGTTAGCTGTCCTAAATCTTAATTAGCAACCCTTATGCATTAACTACCCTCAAATTGAGGCTGCATTTCAACTAAAGTCTGGTCTAATCCACCTATTGCCTACACTCCATGGGTTGGTTGGGGAAGATTCTCACAAACAATTAAAAAAGTTCCATGTAGTCTATTTAACCATGAAGCCCAAAGAAATTTCAGAGGAGCAAATAAAGCTAAGAGCATTTCCTTTCTCTATAGCTGATTCAACTAAGGACTGGCTCTACTGTCTCCTTTTAGGCTCCATCAATATATGGTATGAAATTATCAGACTCTTCCTTGAGAGATACTTCCCTACTTCTAGAGCTGCCAATATTAGGAAAGAGATTTATAGCATTAGATAACAATCTAAAGAGACCTTTTATGAGTATTAAGAGAGATTCATGAGACTGTGTGCAAGCTACCCCTATCACCAAATCAATGATCAAGTCCTCATCCAATATTTCTATGAAAGCCTTCTTCCAATGGAAAGAAGCATGATTGATGCAACAAGTAGAGGAACCTTAATGGATAAGACCCCCGATGCTGTAAGGATGGTGCATCCAACATGGCTGCAAAGTTACAACAATTTGGCAGCAGATTAGACTATGCCATGAAGAGATTCAATGAGTTACATACACATAACCTAGAGAGGCAAATGATAACCTTATCCATATGGTTTAGCGGCTCATGGGACAGAAACAAGAGACACGATTATATGGCATCTGCTCAGCTGCTAGACACAACACTAAGACTTGTCCAACTTTTTTCCAGGTGGCTGACCTCTTCCAACTGATATAGGCTCTGGGGAGATTTCCAGAAAATAATAGAAGATTCCCAAACCAAACCCAGCAAGCATACAACCTATACTCTAACACATATAACCTTAGTTGGAGAGATCACGTAAACCTAAAATATGGCAATCAAGTTGGACAGCAAAGTTCCTATTAGCAACCATCCAATCAAATGTAACAATCAAGCTAGAATCGACCTATATAGCAGCAAAACCAAGACTCAGTGTTAAACCAAGCTTTAGTATACCTAATGAAAAATATGGCTTGACAGAACCTACAATTTCAGTAGGAAATCAGAGGAGAAATTCAATAGATAAATCAGGATATCAACATCATTAATAATAAATTGCAAACAATGGATACTAGGATAACCAACCTAGAAAATCAAGCTATTGGAGGCAAACTACCCTCTCAAACAATGATGAACCCCAAGGAAAATACATACATCATACTGTTGAGGAGTAGCAAAGAAGTAGCAATAAGAGACAAATAACTAGTTTCAGACCAAAAAGAGGTAGATTTCTAAACCAACAAACACTTTTCAACTAATCTATCCATTTCCCCCTTTCCAAGCAGACTTGCAAAGTAGAAAAAAGAGGACTAAGACAAAAGCATCCTAAAAAATTTCAGAAGGGTTAAAGTGAACATTCCTCTACTGGATGTGATTAATCAGATTCCAAAGTATACCAAGTTCCTCAAGAAGTTATGCACCATTGAAAGGAAATTGAGAGGTAATGAAAAATTAGCATAAAGGAAACTATTTCTGCTATCATTTAGAGAAAAATACCCCATAAATGCAAGGATCCAGGTACCTTTACCATTCTATGTGTCATTAGTGAGACCAGATTTGAATATACCATACTAGATTTAGGTGCATCTCTTAATGTCATGCCTTTTTCCATTTATGCATCTTTGATAAAAGAAATTAGTCTCGTAACTTAACTAGCAAATAGGTCTAATGCTTACCTTGAAGGAGTTGCTGAGGATGTGCCGGTTATGGTGAATTGCTTCATTTTTCCACTAGATTTTTACATTCTAAATATGACTAATGATCCCTCAACCAGACATTCGTCCTTTATCATTTTAGGGAGAACTTTTCTACAAAACTACAAGAACAAAAATAGATATGTATGCTAGCACATTAACCATAGAATTTAATGGTGACATTCTGAAATTTAACCTATTTGATTCAATGAAATACCCTACTATTGATGATAATTGTTCCTTATTTGCACTTGATGTGTTTGATCCCCTAGTGCAAGATATATTTGACTTGACCAACCTTGTTGAATTAGAAGCATGAATGGCAAAAATTGTAGAGTTGCAGTTGTAGCTAAAACCAAAATTAACATAACCGTAGACCTTTCATCTTCCCTCACCCAAGTTGCTACCTTCAATGGTCCAAACACTAGTTTTAAACTAAAACCATTACTAGACCATCTAAAGTTTGCATACTTGGGAGAGGAAGTAGACCTTCCAGTTATAATAGCCAAGAACCTGACTACATAACAAGAGAAAAAATTGATTAGAGTGCTCAAAGACCATAAGTTAACAATAGAATAAACCATATCAGGCATTAAAGGCATCAACCTTTTCATGTGCATGCACATAATTCTGCTAGAAGAAGGTTCCAAACTAACCAAAGAACCTCAAAAAAGATTAAACCCCCTCATGATGGAAGTGGTCAAGAAAAAGATCCTGAAATAGTTAGACGCTGGAATTACCTACCTAATTTCAAATAGAAAATAGGTCAGCCCTATTCAAGTAATGCCAAAGAAATCAAGGATTACAATGGTGAACAATCAAGATGATGAACTTGTCCAAACTAGAATTCAGAATGGTTGATGTGTCTACATTGACTATTGCAACCTAAATGCTTCCACCAAAAAAGATCACTCCCCTCTACCCTTCCTTGATCAAATGCTTGAGCGACTAGCTAGAAAACTCCATTACTACTTCCTAGATGGGTATAACATACTTTTAGATTGCCATTGCACTAGAAGATCAAGAGAAGACCACCTTCACCTACCTTTTTAGAACATTTACAAATGCCTTTTGCCCTTTACAATACACATGCCACCTTTAAATGTGCATGGTAAGCATTTTTTTCAAATATTTTAGAGCATTGTATAAAGGTTTTCATGGATAATTTTTCTGTTTATGGTGATTCATTTGATGCATGCTTAGAGAACTTAACCCATGTGCTTAGGCATTGCACAAAGACAACTTTTATTCTGAATTTTGAAATATGTCATTTTATGGTTGAGTGAGGGATAATTCTAAGCCATATGGTGTCAAGTAGAGGCATTGAGGTTGATAAGGCAAAAGTTGATTTGATTTTGAGCTTACCCTACCCCACATGTGTGCAAGAAGTGGATTCCTTTCTTGGCCATGCAAATTTTTATAGAAGGTTTATCAAGGATTTCTCCAAGATAACCTTGCCTTTCTCCAAATTATTACAAAAAGAAGTTCCATTTAATTTTAGCCATGCATATATAGAGGTTTTTGACAAGTTGAAGGTTACATTGATATCTGCACCCATCATTTAGCCTCCCAATTGAGAGATGCTTTAGGAGCAATTTTGAGGCAATAGGTTAGCAAGCAAACTCATGTGATTCATTATATTTTTAAGACTCTTAATCCGATCCAATGCAACTCAAAAAATTAAAAGATGGCAACAAAAATTTTCAAGAAACCTTCTACAAAATGACTACGATCTACATATTCAAAAACAGGGAAGCAAATAACTTGTTACAAGAATGGATAAAGCAAACAATATTTTGCTAAAAAAAAATTCATCATAAAAAGGTGACAGTCATCTACTTAATTATTTTTTCCAATATATATAAATTTCGAAATGACAAAATCTATAGACATAATTTCAATAATCACCTATAGACAAAGAGGGTTTACCAGTTTTATCAACCCGACCTTAATCAAAAACCTGCATGTTATGGTAAGAGAAATCAAGTCACTAAATTTGTTGACTCGAGAAGCTAGCAAATGGTGCAAGACCTACGATGTACTGACACTTCATATAATAGCTGTATCCGCGTGTCGAAAACATTCCCGTTTCTGACACTTCTCGACACCGACACTTCATTTATTATGTAAAAATAATCTGACACTTTTAAAAATACCGTGTCTCCGTATCCGTACTCCGGTGTCCCTGTGTCTGCGTTCCGATGTCTGTGTAACATAGTGCAAGACATTAGCTATAACACTGATGAAGATAGTGAAAGTGCATGTTAACGGTTAGAAGGAAGGCAGATAACTACTCTTTCAGTAATGCAACTTTTAGCTGCCTAGAAAAGAACATTTTTATACTATCCAATATTGTGTTTCCTGCCTCGGTGGGTCAACGGCTTCAATTTCCTCCCGTTGTACTAATCCGTACTCATGGGTTTTGCCCGAGTGCGATAGAATCACTCTTCCTTTTATTTTTTTTTATAAATGTGTAATGTTTTTGTTCACTTTTTTGAGTTGTTGTGCTTCGTTACACAGTTAAATGCATTAATTACACGTAATCAATCTACAGTACTACTCTTACCTCTTCTAATAAAGTTCTATCCCTCAAATTCTCTCGCTTTGCTCCTAAATCCTGAACCATGACAGAGCCACCGTCCTCCTTCTTTCTCATCTATCTCCTCTCGATTATCTCTCTCCTCCTCTTTCACTCTGCTCTCGTTCACGCCGATTCTCACTTCGAAGGCTTCGAAGCCGAAGACGATGACTTCGACGACCATTCCATCGATCCCTCTTCTCTCCGATCACCACTCTTAACGCAATCTGAACCCCACACTACCAAACTCACACCCCCAGATCCCAAAACCCCCGATTCGGATCTAAACCAAGTTCCAAATTCGGATCCTCAGTCACCGCATTCGGATGTTCCCAAGTCTGCTCCAACCACCACCACCTTCGATTTCTGGGATGAAGATGAATTTGAAGGATTGCCCGTTGAGCAACCTGCCCCAGAGGTTCCTAATACTGCGGAAAATTCCAAAGTGGTGGACAATAGTTCGGATCCCACTACCTCTTCCAAATCGCAGGATGTTAAGGGTTCGCGTTCATTTGTAATTGAGATCGTTTGTGGAAGTTTCTTAATTATGTTTGCTATCAATTACTTTACTGGAAAGCGTGAGAATGAGAATATAGCTCTTTCGTGGGCTGCGCAGTTTGCTGGAAAAGACTCAATCTTTGAGAAAAATTTTAGTCTTTTGGGGATCGGCGAAGGTGACGAAGCGCCATTGTTGTTAAAAGATGGGCAAACAATATTCAAGTTTTATGCCAGTGGAAGAAGGTATTGTCAGGGGTTGTTGGCTACCATGGATTTGAAGAGTAGGCACGATTTGATATCACGAATATACAATATGATTGTGCCCACAAGGGATGAAATTACCTTTGAGGTATTTATGAATGATGATGCTATGGATCATGTTGTGTTTGCCATGGCGAAGAAGAAGCAGGCAAGAGCCATGCACAAAGATGTAAGGGATTTGCAGAGGTTTACAGGAGGTCTTCTTACACCCCCAAGTGGGAGGAAGTGGGTTGCCGAGGAGTTGGCTGTTATTTCAGAGTCAAAGGAAGTAGCTGGTGATTTGATTGCGGATGCTGTGCTTGATCAGGTTTGGATTAGTTTGTTTTGTTGTATGATATATGGTTTTCTATGGATTTTATGTAAGCTGGAGTCGTTTGATTTGATAATTTTTGCCTAGCTTCCTCATCGTGTTATGTATAATTGCCAGTAACTTAATGAGTATTGCTTCTTGCCGTGATCCCTTCCTTTCCTTGTGTGAATTTGCTCTTGGAACCTAGAGTTGTAACAAAGTTAACTAGGCGATGTTTGTATGTCTGCATATATCAAATTCACAAGGAAATATTTATTAGAACTTAATGTTGAGAACCAAAACTTCAGTTGTTTAGCGTATATTGTTGAATTGAGTAAGATATAAAAATGAGGATTTTGATGAAGAGGTCTCCTATAGCCCAAGGTGAAAGTATGAGTCAGTTTTTTGGCCATATAGGCTTTCCATTGCTTTCCTCATATCAACGATATGGGCAGTTGTAATCTTGGTGTGCTTCCCACTGTGTCATATTACATGTGGATTGTTAATCTTAAAACTAATGGAATATATGTATCCAATTATTTTTGTTATGTATATCAAGCTATATTGCTCTGTTGTTTCTACGCTCTAAATTTGCATATTTCTTCTGTAAATTCTCCATTTTCGTTTGGTTGGTAAGCTTTTCACCAGTCGCATATACTCCTCATTATTCCATGATTGTTTTCTGCTGCAAGTCTCAGACACAATAAATATGGATGCAATGAAGAACACGGTAAATTCATTGATTGCTGGGTGGTCTTCCAGACCATTATTGGTGACAGCTACTCTGACTATGGTTCATATTTATTGACCATCCATTTATTCTAGATGCCATATTTGTGAACTGTGTGTGTAAGTTTTCAATCTGATGAGAAGTACATAACGTTTGGTTGCTTTAAACATGCTTATTTTGGTTTATGTGAAGTTTAAGTATCTTAGACAAATTTTCTTAGATAAGTTGAACAGTTCTCTCATTTAGGATTTGATTTAAGTTTGTTCCTTCGACTCATTACAAATGCTGTTACTGATATGCTGCAGGTTTTTGGTGACAAAGCTTTTGAGAAATATGGAAAAGGTTTTATTTCCATGCATTTCTCTGACCAACACCCAGGCATCCACAAGAAGGCATTGGTGTTCAAGTTTGTGCTTCCAGGTGCAAAGAATATGGCTGATATGGCCCGGCTTGTAGCTCTCATACCATATTATATTGATGTCATTGGAAGATATAAACTCAGTTCACAGGTGGGTGAATATTCCTAATCAAATAATTAATATAGTTGTGGCTTGTAGTTTATGATATCTTATATGCCATCCTGATTGATCCAATGTGCATGATGCAGGCAAGGTCCAAGACAGAGGCTACCCGACTAAAGGCTGCTCAAGAGGCACAGAAAGAACTTCAAAATGCCCGGCAAGAAGCCTTGCAGAGAAAAAAGGCAGAAAGAAGAAAGATGTTGGAGGATGCTGAGGCAAAGCTTAGTGCAGAAGCTATCCGAAAGAAAGAAGCAAAAGAGCGTGCTCGTCAGATGAAGAAGGCTATGCCAAAGATAAAAATGACCCGTGGTGCCTAGTTTTTCAATTTTCGTAAGTTTCATGATTCAGGTTTATAACACATCCTCCTTTTCCTTCTAGTTGGGTCTTGGCCCTTTTTAGAATTATGAAATTGAAAGGTTTTGATTTACCCCTTGGCGCTGTACTTTTTCTAGTTTCCATTAAATGTATCGAAAGCTTGTTGGGAAATATATAATCTTTTTCTTTGCTTTTGATAGTATCTTAAAACTAGTTGTTCTAGTTTCTAGGTAACAAGATTATATTCTCCCATTTCTTTTTGCAGGCAAAATGCGGAACATATGCATCTACCCACAAATGACTAGATGGAAATGCTCGTGTATTGTTTTAGCTGTTTGGCAAGGCAGCCTATGATACGTGGTGGATTTGCCGGTTTTCATCATTAGGGATGAGCCGAAGAAACTCTTATAGTTTGATTCTAGGGAAAGACCCATGTCATTTTTATGGTAAAGTTGAAGCCTTTTAGACTTGGCAGAGTAGTTTCTTAGGAGCAGAAAATAAATTGATATTTTCCTTTTTAAGGCTGAAGTTTAATTTGTATTTGATGACATAGTAGTTGCCTAGGTCTCTGGCTTTTTTTCATGGTCTTTTCTAACCGATTTTGGGTCACCTTCAAATCCTGCAACAGTTTCCAAACTTCTTGTTTGTGATGGAGATTTCAAAACGCCTTTAAACGAAAAAAAAGTAAATAATACATGAAATCAATTGGACACATTATTGTATGTTAATAATATTGATTAATTGATTTACGTGTTAAATAATTACTGATGTCGTGGAGTTGATGACATGTTACATCTATCAAAAATCTACAATAACCTTGTATTTTGGTAAACCAAGAGTCCATAATATCAAAATCCTAGGGAACAAGTTAGGCGACTTTTCCTCCTTTAAATGGTCCACTCAAATTTAGATTATTGTCTTAGGTGACTTTTTCAATCTATGATCATAAAAAAGAAAGTAAAAATAAAAATTATTTTGACATTGAGTTTAAATTTAATGTATCGGTGATGTAAAATTTTTTATAATATTAATCAATACGAAGATGTTGATGTTTTTGTTTTATTAGAAAATATTTTTGATATCAATAATCTCATTTATTTATATTTATAATTAAAAAAATAAGATTATAAAAGATATTTTATATATTTAATATTACATATGAAGAGTATAACGAAAAATAACCTCAATTATTTATTTTGTTAATTATAAGATAGAAGGATAGCATAAAATTTTTTACTTATATATTAATAAATAATTATATATAATCAATATAAAAATTCTTTATTTATATAAATAAATAAAAATTTTAATGATATTTTGTCCAAAAATAAATCAAGCATAAATGATGGGGCGAATCCATGAATATTGATTTACACTAAAGTGGATCAAATTAAAATCTCATGTGAATTTTGCCATCTGATATTCTCGGCTTTTGGAATAGATAAAAATGGTTTTCGTCGTCTGTCGGAATCGATCACACAGTCATGCCATGCGCTCTACCAATTGAGTTAAAAGGGCTTGACACAAGTAGTTGAAAAATTAATTAATAATTGATAAGTTATCTGTTGACTATTTTTTTAATTGTTAGTTAAAAGTTGATAAGTTAGTTAATTATATTAAAAATATTTAATAAAATTAACTGTTGAACTAACTCATGAATATAAAATAATATAAAAAGATATGTTGATATCATTATATATATAAAATATATTATTTTTATTTTAAAATTGAGATCAAATTGATATAATCAAAATATTTAAAATAAGAATATAATTATCTAAAATTTAATTAATTATATTTAATTATATCATATATTTATTATTTATTTTTTTATTTACTTATTTTTTATTTATGTTGAATTAATGGATATAGGTCAAATATGTAATGATATATGAGTTTTTTTTTCTTTTCATTTTTGTGAAAAAAAGAGCAAACATTAAAAATAATATAATATTATAAAAAAAATATTGATACATAAAAAGTGTTTGAATTTTTTTTTCATAGATTACTTTTTCTAATTATTTGATATTTATACTAATTAATTGAAAATGAGTTATCAATTAATTAAAATAAAAGAGATAAATTTAAAAAAATAAAAAAAAATTATTTGAATAAGTTATACGTTATTTAAAATAATTCTAAATTTAAAAAAAAATTAGTACATCATATATCTTTAAAATAAAAAAAAAAGAATTATTTGATCAAATTAAAAACTAAGTTTATTTTTGTTTGGTGTGCCAAAGCCAGATTATTTGTTGTTCACTTGTTACTCGTCACCGTATGATGACGAGTTACCCTTCATCAGAAAACCAACTAGAACTTTAAGAACACCGAAGTAAAGCCTTACTCGCCCATGAATCATGATCACATGAACTGAGCTTTCATCCATGGCTGTCTTCTCCAAACTCCCACACCAACTGAACCTTAACCGCACATTCGTGAACGCAAAGGTCAAATGGGTCCGAGACCCATATCTGGACAGCGTTGTTCAGAGAGAGAAAAACCTCAAAGAAACAATTTCCCTCAGAGACCAAATCTTTTCATCTCCTTCCCAATCCCTCTCTCTCTCCGCTGCTTCCCTCATGAAAACTCCCCTCAATCTCCCCACCACAGCCACCAAATTCATCCAAAAATACCATTATATTTTCGCCCAATTCCAACCCAGTCCCCGTCTCCCTTCTCGGGTTAAGCTCACTCCTGAAGCCATAGCTCTACACAGAGAAGAATCGGCTCTTCACAGCTCACCCACTATTCGTGATGACACCGTTCAGAGGCTTGCAAAGCTTTTAATGCTTGCAGGTATGTCAAGATTGCCTTTTTCTGTGATTGACAAGCTGAAATGGGATCTGGGTCTTCCTCATAATTACGTTAGGACCCTTTTGGCTGATTATCCCGATTATTTTGATGTTTCTTCTGTGGAGGATCCCTCAACTGGGAAGGATTTGCTTGCTTTAGAGCTTGTTTCATGGCGGAAAGAGCTTGCTTTGTCTGAGTTGGAGAAGAGGAAAATGAGGTTGGATTTTAATGGAGAAAAGAGAAGGCATGATATTGCGTTCCCCATGTGTTTGGCAAAGGGTTTTGACTTGCAGAAGAGGTTGAAAACGTGGGTTGAGGAGTGGCAGGCACTGCCTTACATATCACCATACGAAAATGCTTTTCACCTTGAGCCAAACAGTGATCAAGCAGAGAAGTGGACGGTGGCTATTCTGCATGAGTTGCTCTGGCTTCTTGTGTCAAAGAAGACAGAAAGAGGGAATTTGCTTTGTTATGGAGAGTGTTTGGGGTTGGACTCAAGGTTTAGGAAAGCTTTGGTTCATCATCCAGGTATTTTTTACATTTCCAATAAGATTAAGACTCAAACTGTGGTGCTTAGAGAAGCTTTCAGAAAGGACTTTTTGGTTGAAAAGCATCCCCTGATGGGTATGAGACATAGGTGTATTCACCTCATGACTAGGACTAAGGCACATACAAAACGTAAAGTGGCTAATAAAGTTATGGCTTAAAGCTAACGAATTAAGGGGTTGAAATGGGAAGTTTTATAGAAGAGGAGGAGTGAGATGGCTGCTAAATTTCATGCTAGAGAGGATTGTGATAGTTTCGGTGCTCTGGAAGAGATACCTGATTCAGTTAACTTGTGCATGGAGTGTCAGATGCTTGGATAAAATTCTTTGTTGAGCGAAGCTAATTGCGCGCAGGATCAATAACAGGGTTTGAAGTTTGACCTCTAGTGGACCATTACTTGACGAGTATAAATTGCTAATGTCAAAATTAGATGTGCTGCAGATTTGCAGGTTGGTGCTGTGTTGCTCGCATTAAGAAAAATGTAGAATTCAAGGATTTAAATATTGCGGCTCATATGATTTGTTCTGGATTAGGTCTATTCACATTTGAAGTAAACGTTGATTTTGATATTAACTTTTGTAAAGGGATAGTGGGCTACCAGGAGAAAGGAAACAAGGATCTGAATTGAAAGTGGCAAAGTATGGATTTGAAAGAACTAAAGATGATCTTAAGAAGCTGTGCTAACTGACAATGACCACGTATGTGTTACTCCGCATCGCTAAATGGGCATGCACAATGTTATAGGCAAGAACTGCTCACTAGGCCTGGAAATCTAATGGACATGCAGAGGACTGAGCATTTAACACTTAGAAATGGCAGTTAACTTGCTTGTAATTGGAACGTCAAGTTTGATCTTGCATTCAGATCAAGGGTAATTGGTTGTGGATCTAAAAAATGTGCACATAGTGTCACGTGCTTCTACTGCCACCGGGATTTGAATGTAGAATCAATTACTTTAAACTATCAATCACTTTGATCATTTTTTGTTTTTACAGATGCATGGTTGATTTATTGCAGAACTATTACCGGCCGAGAGATCCAAGGAGAGTCTCACGCTGCATTTGATTCAGAGAACTTTTTCTGGAACAATTTTGATGTGTCATTCTTAGCTTCTAGCTGAGGAGTAGAGATCCTTACAATGGTTATGTATATATAGAAAAAGCTACTTGTATCAAAAACCAATAATTATTTCACTCTACCAAAGAGTGAATCATTATGAGTTAGTCATATTGTGTGGCTAGCAGTATTTTTCTTATCTACCTCTTCTACCACTAGAATTCTTAGAATCTAGAAGACTACATTGAAGGATTAGAAAAATAAGTGTTTGGAAGGAAATAATTACTTTCAATATGGCTGATTCTTGCTTTGCTGATGATGAGAATTTGGTGATGAACATGTTAGAAGAATTCAGTATGACAATTTGCTTTAGATTATTGTATTATGCTAAATAAAATTTGTGGAAGAGAACAAAATCATGTGAGATACAGGGCCAAAGAGAAAATAAAAACAAAGACTTTTACTACCTGGTGAGACTTTTTGTAGTGATGATTTTGGCCTACTGCAAACCAGAGTATTCCATCAAAATTTATTTTTGGTCTATCTTTGAATGTCAGTGATTGGAGAATTGTCAAAGAAATTGAATAAATACAAAATATAAATTGCATGGACAATAAAGTCCTCTGACAATATGATGAAGAAAAGAAATGTTAAACTGATGTGATCTTATTCTCTTGGAAATTGACAGATAAAGAAATGGAGGAGATATTGTACATCCTGTAAAGGGAATGATCTTATCTGCTTAACCTAAAGATGCTAATTTTTTGCACATGGGTTTGTCTCTCCTGACATGACTCAACTGAAATCTGCTAAAATATATTGAGGAACACTAACTATAAAAGGCCACTTAACAGCAGCAATGTTCCTTGTCCTATCCATATCTATGTATCAGAATGGCAAGGCATTTTCTGAATGATTGATAATTCAATTTCATTTCTTTTGGTGAATTATATAAGATTTTATTGCAACCTATAATTCAACTTCAAGAAACCTTGTTATGTGAGTTTTGAATTGCAGCTGCTTTTTTAACTATTTTATCAGCATTGACATCATAAGGAGGCATTTTATATTACTCTTGGAACAAAAACAAAATTTACCGTAAAAGGAGAGAGATTTTGATTGCATGTATCTATCTCTATCCTTCAGAACTAGACCAGAAAAATCCGATTACTCCAAGAGTAAGAATTTTTACTTTACTAGGTTAAAAACAAAGATAAATAACAAGTAAATGGACAGTTTCTACCTTTTGGCTACATCAAAATCTCTCATTCAAAAATGAGTTGATAGTTTCTACATATTGGTTGAAGTTAACTTTCATAACTTCAACTACTGTCCTAGTCAACCAACCTCTGGAAAATATTTTTACAGTGCTAGTTGCAGTAACGTTACAAAGAATCAACTTTAAAGGACAAGAATCTCACCAAAATTTTCTAGATGTTTGAATGGGAAGTAATGTGATCCATTTCAATTTCTAAGCATCTCCAAATTCTAAGTTGCAATATTAGTATATTACCAGTTAACTGCTTTTTCCTATTAGCAGGCAGAGAAGATATTACTTCTTCAGTAAGGCAAGTGAGGAATGGACCCCAATGTAAAAAATAGTGTTACTAATCCCATGCTAATCCCCTGATGCAATAACTACAAAAACATCATCAAGGGACCATTTTTTTGGCACTGCTTTTTCCGGAGGGTTGATTATGGCTCGCTCTTGGTTAGCAAGGCGATATCCGATGACAATCTCCCTTCTTTCACGCCCTCTGATCATTATATCATAAAAGCAAAGTTCTTCCTGTTCATATAAATAGAATTCTGCTGGCTTAATACACATCTCGTTCCCCTGCCATAAACAAAGGTCCACAAAAAAACATATAACTTGGGATATAAAAATTCAAATCATTCACCATGAACTATAATTGAAAGAATGCTAACAGGAAAAGCTTAAAGTTTATAGTACTGAATTTCAGAAAAATTAAATGATCAAAAGGAAGAATACATATGACCATTATTAATAGAAATGGCAAATTTAAGTTCAAATGAGGGATGAAAGAATACCTCCTCTGCAAATAATTCCTCAAGAACACGATTGATTTGCTTGTCTTCGGCCACCATAGCCAGTGCCATGCTAACCAGCTCATTTGATAAAACATAATCACTGATTCTGGACACAGACACCAGATTCCTAGTCCCAGAGTCCAAAATCTCACTGATTATAATTGATTTATCTGAAGCTTGCTGCATTTCACGGATCCAGGAGCTGTGTGAGAACCCAGATAGTCTCAAAGAAGTTGACTTTGAATCTTTGTAAGGTAGACGCTTTGACTGCAAAAGAAAAAGGAGAAAATTCATTTTAGAATCCAGTTTGTGAAACAATGTGAAAGTATTCAGTAATCTGCATGAACAATATGAAAAGCCTAATCTGAAGGCAGAAAGAGCACATACCTGAATGTCGCGAATGAGGAGAAGGGTTGCTAGAGATCTTGAATCAGAATGAGCAACAGAATCCTCTACTGATTCATCTGCAAGAATAAGGATCTGTCCTCTTAGAGTTAGTATACAGTTGTAGAAGTTTCTCATTCAGGGATCTGAATGTATTTAATCTATAAATTTTTTATGACATTTGCATGTCTTCTTCAACAATTACTTCATTCATTTTTTCTAATCAAGGTTATGTTGTTGCATCTTTCAGTTACATAGCGATAAGTATTCTGATGCAGATATCTTAATTGAAAGGAAGCTGACTTTGGTAAAAATTGCTAGTAAGATAAAAAAACTGAATCAATCAGTAATTTACAATTCCTATTCAATCCATTATCAATTTAACCTGGTCTATCAGTTCATCTATCACATAACAGAATGTCCCTTAAAGTTTCATACTTTTGGTCATTCATGAGTCATGACATACTTTGAAATGCGACATGGTGCACCACTGCTTGAGAATTCCTTCCTTAAGACACACTGATCCATATATTCAAGGTTGAGATGCTATGTAAGACTTGAAATAAAAAGGAAGAGTAATTGAAACTTACTGAATCAAAAGTCTCCAATGGAAGACTCTCCAGGTGTCGCCTGATCACAGCATTTCCTTCCCGATGGACAAGTTTTATGTTCAGTAGCCCAGAAACATTAAGTCCACCATCAATAAGCTTTTTTTCCCTTTCCTTCTCAGGAACCTCATTGAACATCCACAGTTCTGAACCAGGAGCCAAGAATGCCTCCAAAACCTAAGAAGCAACAATGCCGTGATCAAGAAATGTCAAGAGATTATGAGGCCATCATAAAGGGTGCCTTTGTGAGACATGTATCTTTTAGAATAGAATTACGTGAACAATTTATCATCAAACTGTCAGTCAAGTCTATCAGAGGATTCACTATGCAGTTTCTTACTGAGTTTGTGGTAAGAAATTATGTTCATTATGCACAGAGAAACATCAAAAGTTTTGTGGCAGAAAGTGGGAGAGAAAACAATTCAGAGAATTACCATAATCATATCATCAATATCACGGCGCCATCCACAAAACAATATCTTCTCTGGATATTTAGGAGGATCGGGATACCTTGGGAAAAGACCCTTGCGTACCTGCCAGAAGTACATATAACAAATAACATTACAAGATTGTGCCATATTTTCTGTGACTAGAGAAATTAAACATAAATGTATCCAAAACATCATTGATTCCATAAATTTTAAGACAAAGTGGTGTTTTCAAACCAACTAATTTTCGCATTATAAAATCAGAAAAATGCCTTAAATGAACCCACGGCTGTAGTATGGACTATGGAGTTAGAATAGAAAGATAACCTCTGGAAGAGGACCTGGAGCATAAGTGTCATCATCCTCAGCAATGACAAGGACTTCATCCCCGTCTCTCAGGACATAATTATCGTCCGGATTTAAAATTATCTTCCCGCCATCTGCAGCAACCTTAATTCCACAGGGTACAGCATCAGGAAATGAAATTAGCACATCCTTGAAACTTAGACCATCCAGTTCAGGCCATCTTTGGATGTAAAACTCAGCGTTCTCAAACCCCAATATATCCTCCCATATCTGGCCAAAAAGAAGAAAATAAATGAACTTACATGTCATAATACTGAAGTAAGGTTATATGGGAGCCTTACACAATGGACTTAGAAACAAGATGTCACTTTCTCTAACGATTTAGAGAAATGTTTACTGGAGTAATATTGTTTCAATAACCTGTGCAAGGCCAGGCTGCAAAGCACACTGAATCATCAAGCGCCCAATTACGTCGTGTGCAACAACTGTTTCAATGAGTTCTCCACCAACTAGTTTCACGAGTGGTTCGTTATCAAGGTCACTCATCTCTACAACAACATGTCCCCTTAAGCCCTCCTTTACTCCAGTGAGGCTGAGAACAACTCTCAAAGCACGTGCATCACTCTGGAGATGAAGACATGAGACCAACATGAACGCAGAAGGAATTTCCTAAGAAGAGTTTAAGTCACCGAGAAAGTCAAATGATAGGAAAATAGGAGAGCGAAAAGACCTGATCTGCATTTTCATCAGAAGCTAATACAATGATAGCACGTGCCTTTGAAACTGAAACCTGAAGAATAAATGAAAAAGAAAATCACTTTGAATGAAGACTTAATGCATATTACTTTCATTACATCAACTGTGGAGATTTTGTTAATATTGCTCTCTTGCCCACCAATAGAACAAAGATGCACGTCAATACCTTCTTTAGGTCAGCCAGTATAAGAGGACTACCACTTCTACATATAACAGATGTCCCCATGAAGTCAAATTCCAGCTTTGCTATATCCATTTCCATTTCCTCCTTTTCTTTTTCTGCAAGCACCACTATAACACCACCACCAACACTCTTATTCGCTATTGCCAACTGCTTTAAAAGTGAACCCTGCAGTTGAATGTCACTTATTAGCATTTAATTTTTCTGTTTTGAAAGGAAGTTGACTAATGCACTCAAATTCACAAAACTCACAAACATAAAAGAGTATCACTATCGATGTATGTATCAGAAACCAACTTCTCCAACCAGATGATCCATTGGGAAACAAGAGCGGAAACAATATAATAATTGTAAATAAGCTAGAGTCCCTAGCAAAATTACTAACATCACATTCCATTGTAAATCTCATAAACAGCAAACAACTTCAGAACAACTTGTTGAGCACATTACCAATTTGTCGCTCCACCCAAGGATTAATATGTGGTTCCTTTCAATCACTTCGCTTTTCCCTTTTCTGAGTGAATCCACCTTCTCTGATATAGCATCTGAAACAAGTCCAAGCATCATAGCAAATATCAGCATTCCCCCTGAACTAATAGAGACTGAGACAATCCTTTGCCCCATTCCTTCCGTTTCAGCGTGATTTCCAGAGTCAGCTACATAAGTCCACGAATGCCAAAGTGCTTCGGCAAAGCTACCACCAGTCACCGCATATAATGCTAACCCACCAAATCCTATGAGAAATAGAGTTGCAAAGAGAAGAGCCAGTAGCTTTGCATAAGGATATATGGAAAAAAATACATCTACCATATATGCAATTCTCTTCTTTAATGGTACATCCTCCTTGTTATTCTTTGTTCTCCTCAAGAAGTTGATTATCTGAGGAAGATAGTCAAGATATTTGTACAACACGAAAGGCAAAATGAGTGTGCAAACCACGATATAAAAAGCAATTGTCCTACTGTTTGCATTTAGGATATAAGAAAATGAGCCATTATATGTTTCTAAAGATCCCCTTCTATTGTTGACACAATTACCATTTTCACAACATAGATTACGTTTCTCCTCCTGCAACCCATGCATAAAAATAAATAAATTAATAGTGGATCCAACATAGCTGTGAAATCAGAGACAAAATTATATTTCTTCAATCAGAAACATACCTCCAATTTTTCAAGCCTATTACACAGATAAGCTGCATAATATACAGATATAGTACAAGTGATAATGAGCTGCAAAAGGAAAATAAGCAGAGAATCAACTTTAAGTTTCAAATGAAAGATAAAGTGGAATGTTATACTTCCCAACATACCTATGCTATTATAAATGCATAATAATCGTTGTCAAAGGTTTAGTCCCAATGAGCATCGACGATGCACATTACAGAAGGGTTCATAAACCCAATACTACAACTAGAGTTCTTAAAAAGAATCCTCTGTGAATATATCATATTGTCATATGCTAAGAAACTATAGTTGATAATTATTACATAAACCCCCACCCCCAAAAAAAAAAAAGTATTCTATGATTTAACATGGCCCCATTCCTAGTCCAGAGTAATAGAAAAGCCCAAAAAAATGTCTTTTTTTGTGAATTATCACATACAGATACAGAAACACTTCTCCCCTAAAGAATCTAGTTAGAAAATTTTGAAATTTTCAGAGAATTTCTTATTATTAGCTGACTAGAGATTCATTATTGTTACTGCCAACACAATGCTCCCTTGGACAATCCCCCTAATTCCTCCCCAAGCCTGTTCTAGGGTGTTATGGGTATTTTTGAGTAAGGTAAAATGGGCTGTCAAAGGCCCAACAAGAGAAAAGTCCAATCAAAGAAGGCCCAAGTCATCCAAAAGCTAAGATCGCCTAGCAAGGGCACCAGCTCGCTAGCCGCGAGCTCAGGACGCGACACAAGGCAAAGGCAAACTCCTGCCACCTTCCAAAAGACTCATCTTGATTAAATCCGAGTACAGGATCAACTAGCACGACCAACAAGTCACCTAGCACAAGCTCGGGCCACTGAGCAAGCTACTCCCAAGTGTGGATACTGAACTACTAAGTCTAGTTATCAACTAGAGACACATTCTCCCAACTGACAAATTAGCCTCTAAAACCGACACATTAACCTCCAAAAATCGACAATGATTTGCCAAATATTTATTACCCGTCAAGCATTTATTGCCCGCAGTGATGCTAATGATAATTTTATAATTTGTCAAATTACACTTGTAACCCTCCCTACTTCTATAAATAGGGGAGAAAGATCATTGTAACAAAGATACTGAAAAATACATATAGAAACTCTGCCAAAACAGTGAGAGCTTATGTATTGAAACTCTGTTAAACTGAACAGAGAAACAACTACAAAAAGCAAATACAACCACCGCAGACATAGGGGTTACAATGACTTTAGCTAAACCATGTTAAAAATCTTTAGTGTTCATTTTGTTCTTCTTTCTTCTTACTTTTGCTATTTTCTTGCATTCTCACACCTTTTACAAGAGTTTGGGCTGCAGAACCTTTGGTTGACTGATTACCGAAATTAACCGTCAACATTTTGGCCCTAGAAGGAAGGCCAAACTGCTTTCCCACTGACATACCCACCAACTGAGATGGGAAGAGGAAGAATAACTAGGAATTCTAACGTTGCCATTAACCAACTGGGCGGCCGTGGAGAGCAACAACAAAACATGCTAAAAGATGGAAACCCATTTCTAGCAAGCACTTCTTCTGTTCCCCTGGAGGCTGACAGTGTACAGGCGCTGCGTCAACGCCAAGAAACGCTCGAGAATACAAATAGGAGGCTTGCCAACGTAGTTGCAGTGCTAGCTTAGGCGTACACCCAGGGAGTTCAAGGACAAGTTAGAGCTACTGCAACCGGAAGAGTAGTCCAGGAGCCACAAGGAAAAACATTAGCCTAAAAAAAGAAGCTAGCTAGAGAAAGGCCTCAACGAGTAGACTTAGTCGGCTCCACCAACTCGCGACCTGAATCTGAAGGTCGATGAGCTCACAAGCATGATGGAAATCGATGACCTGGGAGCTCACATCACACTGAGGCCTCGAATGCAGGTCATGACAGCACCAAGGGTGAACAATCTAAAATGCAAGACTCAATGATGGAGGAGCTATTGCAGAGGGTACAATGATTGAAGAAACGTCTCCTAGTTCGAGACCATTCAGATTGCTATGAGGAGAGGACTGCATTTTCCAAGGAGATCGAGACAAAGCCTTTCCCCCCACAGATTCAAGATCCCTACTATCCCACCATAAGATAGGAAAAATGATCCGTATAACCATTTGGATGCATTCAACATTCAGATGAATCTTCAAACCACCAACCCTCTAGTTAAATGTCGTGTCTTTCCAACCACTCTCGGATATATACCCCGAGCATGGTTCAAGAATCCTTCAGCTCACAGCATTAGTAGTTGAGAAGAGCATCAAAAAAGATTTATTGATCAATATAGAGCTCTTAGGAGGCAGCTCACGTTGTCTTGCCACCTTGCAACAATTTTTCAACAGAAGAATGAATCGTTAAAGGATTATATTACAAGATTCTACTATGAGGTTAACAACATAGAAAGCCCCTCTGACAATAGCATCCTAACAACGATATTAGCATGGCTCCACAAAGACAAGAAGTTGTATGAAAGCATATACAAATCCCTAGTGAGTGATCTAGAAGAATTCTATGAGCAAGCTACTAAAGAGATCAGATGGGAGGAGACCTTCAGTCCAAAGAAGCTCGGATAGAGGAATGAGATGAATAACTCCGCCTTCAGCTAGAACAAAAACGGGAGCAATCGCGGGAAAGGCAAAATAGGCCAGAATGATAACGTTGACATCCAACCTGCGAAGAAGGCCAGGAGGGAGCAATCTCAACCGCAAGGTCGCCACGACAATTACAATATCCTATCTGACACAGTAGAGAGGATATACGCAACAGAAAAACATAGGGAGAATTTCAGATAGCTTAAGCCCCTAAAGACCCCACATAAGTTCAAGGATGTTGGCAGATTTTGTGCCTATCATAATGACATCGGCCACAACACCTTTGAATGCAGGTCACCCTAGGATGCTATCGAAGACCTGATTAGAAGAGGTTGCTTGAGGGACTATGTGGTGTGACCTACCAGATGGCAACCTCAACGCTCCTAACAATCAGCCTAATAGCCATCCCAACAGGTCAAGCAGGAGCAAACAGCTGTGGTAAGGACCATCTTCACAATCCATGGTAGGCTGCATATCGCAGGCACTTCACATAAGTCACATGAACGTTATGTGCGAAGTGCGAATCATGTTCTGTTCGTAGGTTGTGAATCTGGAAGACCTACCAAAAGGGCCAAGACCACCTCTAAATGCATCACCTTCATGAATGATGATGCATGAGGGATTCAGTCTCCCTACAATGACGCACTAGTTATCTAAGCTAAGATTGGCAATGTCGAGGTATGAAGGATCATGCTAAACACCGGCAACTCAATGAATGTCATGTACAAGAAGTGTTACGAACAGATGGGATTAAGCGATAGCCATTTAAAGCATTCACCGGAGCCTCTTTTTGGTTTCACGAGGGATGTAATTTTTCCAGTAGGGCAAATCAAGCTCTCTATCAACCTGGGGGACTCAGAACATCAAGCCATCATCCCAGTTAATTTTCTAATCATTGATTGTCTATCGGCGTATAATGTGATGCTGGGGCAACTTATGATGAATGACCTGGACTTGGTCATGTCCACTAGGACTTTGATTGTGTGGTTCCTAACCCCTAGTGGAGTTAAGTGTGTGCAAGGTGAGCAACATATAGCCTGACATTGCTATGAAGATGCCATCAAGATCGGAGAGAGAGAGAGAGAATAGTTGATGTGGTTTCTAGCAAAGAACTTCGAGCTCCAAGCATAGTGGGGCTCAGTCACGATCTCAACCCCCACGATCTAGATGCAGATAGAGAGATTGGGCCTATAAAGAAGCTCGAGGATATGTAAGTTAGCAAGGAAAATCCTAAGAGATGCCTCAAGTTAGGGAAAAACTTACCTCCCGATGTAAAAACCTAACTGGCTGAATCCCTTACGGTAAATCTGGATGTTTTTGCTTGTAATCATGAAGATATGGTGGGGATTGATCCTAAGGTCATGTCACATAAACTGAATATTGATCCTCACCACAAGCCAGTTCGCTAGAAGAGGAGGCCGATGACTGCTGAGCGTTCTAACGCTCTGAAGGAAGAGATGGATAAACTTTTGGCTAGTAAGTTTATCCGAGAGGCTAACTACCTGACCTGGGTGGCTAATTCTGTATTGGTGAAAAAGAAAAATAGGAAGTGGAGAACGTGTATTGATTTCATCAACCTCAACAAAGTCTACCCAAAAGATAGCATCCCTTTGCCAATGATTGATCAACTTATTGATGCAACCACCGGGCACCAGCTCCTCAGCTTTATGGATGCTTTTTCAAGGTACAACCAAATTCCTATAGAGCCCTAGGATGAGAACACACCTCGTTCATCACATATCATAGGCTATATAGTTATAAAGTGATGCCTTTCGGGCTGAAAAATGCAGGAGCGACCTATTAGTGGCTAGTCAACGTGATGTTCAAAAAATAGTTTAGGAAGATTATATAAGTTTATATGGATGACATGCTCATGAAATCCAAACAGGTCGAGGATTATGTGAAGGACCTAGATGAAATGTTTCAAATTTTGAAGAAGCACAAGATGAAACTGAATCCACTTAAGTGTGCATTTGGAGTGGCCTTGGGAAAATTTCTCAGGTTCATGGTTAACAGTAGAAGCATTGAAGCAAACCCAGAAAAGATTACGGCACTCATCGACATGAGGTCCCCAATCGAGGTCAAGGACGTACAAAGCCTAACTGGTCGAGTCGCGGCACTTAGCATATTCATTTCCAAAGTAATGGATAAATGTATACCATTCTTTGATGTTCTGAAGAAGGCCAAATGGTTTGAGTGGACTGAAGGGTGCAAGACTGCTTTCTGGCACTTGAAAGAATATATGGGCCGAGCTCTGCTACTGTCTAAGCTGCAAGAAGGCAAGAAAGTCGTTCTCTACCTAGGAGTGTCCCAACATGCTATCAACGCAGCTCTAGTTCGAGAAGAAAACGAAGCTCAACTCCTAATCTATTACATAAGCAAGAGGCTGCTAAATGTGGAAGTGAATTATTTGCCTATGGAGAAGCTCGCTTACTGCCTTGTGGTTGCTTCTAGGAGATTACAGCCTTACTTTCAAGCATATACTATTAAGGTGCTCACTTAGTACCAGTTAAGGCAGATCCTACAAAAGACTGAAACCTCAAGTCGCTAACTCAAGTGGGCCATCGAGCTAGCCCAGTTCAACATTTAGTACAGGCTAAAGCCAATGATCAAGGAACAAGCTTTAGCAGATTTTATTGTAGAATTTCCCAGACTTATAAAGGAGGAAGTGGAGACTTTAGAAGGTCTATGTTAGGAGCTTTATGTAGATGGGTCCTTATGCGAGCAGAAAGCAGGGGTAGGAATACTTTTAATCAGTCCAGAGGGACACAAAATCCTCTATGCACTAAGATTTGGATTTTGAGCTACCAACAATGAAGCAGAATATAAAATGTTGCTCGCAGAACTCCGCCTGGCAAGGGAAATACAGGCTAAAAACTTGAGGATATTTAGCAACTCTTAGCTCGTTGTCTGTCACATAAAGAGTGAATATCAGATGAAGGGGTCGAAAATGGCTATCTACCTTCAAAAAATTCAAGTATTACTTAACAACTTCTAAAGGTATGAGGTCAGCCAGATCCTATGAGCTCAAAATGCACTAGCTCACTTGGCCACAACTAAAGATACAGATTTCTTGGGTGCAATCCCGATGGAATTGCTTCCATCACTAAGTATCAAACAAAAAGACATCGTGATGACAGCCATTATGGCATAAAGCTCATGGATGAGCCTGATCTTGAAAAATTTATGAGATAGTGAGCTACTAGAAGACAAATTAGAAGCACACTATGTGCAAGCTCGAGCTACTAGATATTGCATCATCGATGACGTGCTCTATAAAAGAGGGTTTTCGGCCGTACTCCTTAGATGCATTGATGACCCTAGTTGTGACACCATCCTAAAAGAAATTCATGCTAGTGATAACACAATATTTTACTCATTTATTTATCCTCATACTTGGCATTTTAAGGTAAAATGACATGTTTCCAACTGTGTTAGTGTGTTTTTATGATTCTATATCAATTGGTTCATTAGAAGAATTTCTGCAGTTTTTGGTCATCTTGAGCAGTTTTTGTATTTTTGCCATATCTTAAGCTACACTTATCCAATTGATGATTCTTGTCTTACAGGAAAGCTAAGAAATAGATCTACAACTTTCATGAAGACTGCAAAAGCTGAATCACACAATTGGTCATCCAAAATTGGAGCTCAAATCAGAATCAGAATGCTGCCCAACCCTGTCCCTGGCAGCCTAACTTCCAAGCATTCAACAAGCCATAACTTGAGTTATAGAGGTCTAAATGAGGTGAAATAAAGCCCAAATGGAAGCTAACACATAAAGCCACAATTCATATGAAGACTTCCCATGCTGAATGATCAAATTGAGCATGAAAAATAGGCTGCAAATGCAAAAATGGCTCTTACAAAATTGAAGTTTTAAGGCCCCAATTGACATAAGCTTGAGCTCAATGCAACTCCCTTTGATCCAACAAACACCCAGCTAGCTGGAGACCCAAAAGAGAGTAGGAAAATGAGGGAAAGCAATCTACATTGACCCCTAACACGCAATGGCAGAGGCTACCAATCAGACTAGCCATCATGCCTACATACCTATGCAACTAGCTTCTCTTCTTTTCACCTGGACAAAACCATTTTGCTAGAAGTCTTTTGCTTCAGTTTTTCAAGCAGTTTTTAATGTGTTTTTTAGGGTAGTTTTTCAAGGTAGAGAGTAAGCTTTTGCTCTCCCCTTTTTCTGTATTTTTCATGCCTCCATGGAGAGCTAAATCTTGTAATCATCCAAGGGTTGACACTTGAAGATTAATGCTGAGATCCTGATATTTATTTCTTGCATTCAATTATTAGCCTTTTATTCTCCTTCTTCTCTATTTTAATTGTGAAATCTGAATGGAATGGCTTCATAATGTTTAGATTTCAATAAGATTGTAGCTTCATGATCTACTTTAGAAGAGA